>ML373534.1:205753-240910 GCA_005239525.1 Nicotiana knightiana | reverse complement strand
ATATATATATATATATATATATATATATATATACTAAATGTATAGTATTACTCTTATTAGCTTTGCCTTAGTGGCTCCGTCTAGCAAGCCGTGACAGTAAAAGCCCGCTGAAAGTGTTAAAGGGCGTCCTCTCTCACGGTTAGAACTGCTAGACACATGGGCCCAATAAGAGTATGTATTAGATCCAGACAGGCCCCTTGCTTGGGTAAAAGGATAGATCCTTCCATACAGTTATTAAGCTCTATAAAAATTCTTGTATATTTCGGTTCTTATGTCCTTATTGGTCGAGAGGACTACCGCCAGCCTTTAAATTAAGGGTACTAACTCGATCCTGTAGATACTAACTCGATCCTATAAATATGGTATTAGAGCCCAGGAACTTTCATGGTAAATATGTGATAGATCTGAAGTATTCAACATAGATATGAGGTTTTTGGAATGGATCTGGGAGAAACAAGTACTAAAAGTACTAGAATTGAAGAGGTTGATATACCTCAAAACCTTGATTTGTTAAGCAAATGGACAATTCCCATAGTCTCAATTAAAATAATTTATGATTATGGTTGGTTTGATAAACTATCTTCAAAACAATTGATAAAGACAACTGAGCAGTCTTTAGCCTTAAGTTCGTCAGAACAGACTATTCCTTTATTAAATAAACATGATGCTAATCTGTATAAAAATCATTATAATTATCTGCATATTGGTATGGTTCAAATTGCTTTTAAACCATTAACCCTTAAAGGGTTACCAGAGACATTTTTGACAGCTTTTTGAGATGCTAGAAACTTGAATTTCAGACAGTCCCTGATGGGTTCAATTGAATCTACTGTGGCCTATGGTCCAGTATATTTCAATACTCAACTCAATCTTCAATTATCTCTTTTTGATGTTAATATACTTGATGCATTGACAATAAATGTGAAAACGCATGGTTATAATTATGCACCTGGTTTTGAACTTATATGTTTATCTTACAGAATTTATTTCAAATTGTTGTCCACATTAAATCCAAGATGTAAATTATACGATACATCGGATCTGACTATACTGGTGGAAACCAATTTTACTAAGTCTAAGGTCACCACAAGGAGACCTATTAAGTGGGAAGAAATTAATTTCCCGACTACTTGGACTTTAAATTTGGTTATATCCCCAAGTCAGATCACTGACGTTGTGTCAAATAGTGAATTTTCGCATGTTACTCAAAATCCGGATGGTAGGATTTGTATTCAATTTGATGATAAGTCTACTATTTATAGCAGACATTCATTTTCAAATCATAGAGTTTTACCTGCTATTCAACATATTTCTCCTGTTGAACCTGTCTATGGACCAGCCCAAAATCGTGCAGCTTCTTTGCACACTATTTCTACTAGAATTAGTGATAAGCCTGTTGAAAGGGTTAAAATTAACCCTCAAACAAATATTGTTCAGGATAATGATAATATTTTTGATAAGGATATTCCTTCTGCATCTGAAATGGATTTCAACCCCAATGATGTTTAATAATTTGAAAGAACTTCGTGATAAAAAGCTTTCTGGTTTAAATATTGTTCAAAAGGTTTTACAGCTACTTACAAAGATAAAAAAAAATAAGTTACTCTTTTGTTACAGATCCCGTAACCAGAGATATTAATGCCCTGATTAATATGAAGCAGAGACATATTGATTATTTGCAACTAGAGTTATTTAGTATGAATATATTCGATACGTTAAAAACTGCTAGAGTACAAGACAAGATCAAATTGATTTCTGAGCAAATTGCTATTGATATTTGTGCTGATCATCCTAGTGCTTTTTGGAATCGAAAAAGGCACATTGTCAATCTTCCATATGAAGATAATTTTTCTGAGGATTATATCCCTACTAAATCTCGACCTTGTCAGATGAACGTTGAATTGGTAGAATTCTGCAAAAAAAAAAATTGATAATTTGTTACAAAAAGGTTTGATAAAACCTTCAAAATCTCCTTGGTCTTGTACCGCTTTTTATGTTAAGAATGCGGCAGAAAAGGAACGTGGCGTTCCTAGATTAGTTATAAATTATGAACCCTTAAATAAATATTTAAAATGGATTAGGTATCCTATCCCCCAACAAAAAGGATTTGTTATCAAGATTATATGATGCCAATATATTTTCAAAGTTTGATTTAAAATCTAGTTATTGGTAGATTCAAATATTTAAAGAGCATACTTATAGAACTGCTTTTAATGTTTCATTCAGCCAATATGAATGGAATGTTATGCCTTTTGGTTTGAAAAACGCCCTTTCTGAATTTCAGAAAATAATGAATGATATTTTTAATCCATATTTAGATTTTATCATCATTTATATTGATGACATATTAGTATTTTCTAAAACATTGGAAATGCATATTAAGGATCTTGATATTTTTAAAAAAAATGTTATACAAAATGGTTTAGCTATTTCCAAACCAAAAATGAGTTTATTTCAAACAGACGTTCGATTTTTAGGACATAATATTTGTCAAGGAAAAATTGCTCCTATTCAAAGATCGATTGATTTTGCATCAAAATTTCCTGATGTTATTACTGACAGAACTCAATTACAAAGATTTTTGGGAAGTTTAAATTACATATCCCCTTTTTATAAAGATTTATCTCGTGACTTGGCCCCTTTATATGATAGGCTAAAAAAGAATTACAAAAATCATTGGACTGATAGTCATACTACGTTAGCTAAGAGTATTAAACAACGTGTCAAGTCTTTACCTTGTTTGACTCTTGCTAATCAGGCATGACAAAAGATTATTGAGACAGATGCATCTAATATTGGCTACGGTGGGATTTTAAAACAAGTTAATCCCAGCAATAACTGTGAAAACTGATGCTCAATCTGTTAAATATATGTTTGAAAAAGATTTTAAACATGATTCTTCGAAATTAATATTTGCAAGATGGCAGGCTCAGTTAGCCCCTTTTGATTTCGAAATTCAGTATAAAAAGGGAATTGATAATTCTCTTCCTGATTTCTTATCTCGTGAATACTTAAATTCATTATAAATTTCTATACAACTTTCCTAAATGAAGAAACGTTAATCACTATTTTAAAGGTGGTTAAGTTATATAGAGACCTACAGAGTCTTATAATTGAAAAGATCATTGACGATATTGTCAACGAAGAATTTTCTATTCATGACTATTCTTATGAAATTAGAGATGACATGCAAGACTATTATTTATCCGAATAAAATGAGTTGCTATATTTACAGCATGGACCCTCCGTGGGCCAGAGGAAGAGTCAAAAGGAAAGGGGGAAGATCATCCCCAGGAAACTCATATTCTCATGGATCGTCATACGGATCCTCATCTAACTCCCCAATAATACAAATGGGAAAAAGGAGTTTAGTTAATGAGATGATATCTCTCAAAGACGAATCTTCGTAAACTCCTTCTATTCATCTAGAAGATATTCCAGAAGATGACCCGTTATACGGACATCTGCAGGCATATTTAGCTGCCCAAAAGTAAAGTGATACATTTGCTTCAGCTACTAGAGAAGAGGACACTGATAATATCAAGTCATATGAAAAATTGCTCAAAAAAGAAATGATATTTCTTTTAGAAAACTCTGAGATTCAGAGAGAAGATGAGCCATGGAAGATATTCCAGAGATATTTGATTAATGGATTATATTATCCGGGTGAGTCATACAAAACCCGTTCTTATTCTCACCAGTACAGGCAGTGCAGAAATTCAGCACTTTTCCGGTTATAACACGGCCGAGAATGTTTATAACTTCTCCAAAATAAGTATTCAACAGATATAATCTGTTGAAGATTGGGGGATTTTCACAATGAAAGAAAGGCAGATAAGCCTTAACAAAACCCGTATGAATTTTACATATTGGGATTATATCCAAACCTTTGATAAAGTACTTTATTATAATAATGAGAGACACAAACATACTTGGTTTATAAAAGTATGTGCAAAGATATTTGCAGAACCCATTCCTAATTGGTTCCTAAATTGGTGGTCCTACCACGGTCCGACAGTCAGAATATTACCTGACCCATTTCTTACGTTATACAAGGAATGGACTAAAGTTTCGCCCGATTTGAATGAGTTATACCACACAGATCTATCTGTTATTTGGAAAAAATTGACCAAATATATTTCTTTATGGAATTCTCTATTCCATGGATTCATAAATGGACTCCAGAATTGGGATTCACTGAAGAACAGATTCCTTGTTTATATAGAACATTTTATAATAATTTTTGGGATAAATTGATGAAAAAGGATCCCAAAACAAAAGTGTTATACGGTCAAGAACTCTTGGATTCTATTAAAGCAAAAATCCAAGATTACTCAACAACTCCTCAGAAGAGAATGATTGATGATAGCTCAGTCAACCATATTGCTAGAAGAATATCCATTCAAGAAGGAGATAAGAACGAAATGATCAACCAATATTTGGAAGAAGTAAAAAGAAATTTACTTCACTCCCTTAATCAGTATGAAAAATCTGATACTTCGATGCAAAGTGAAACAAGCAACGATGATATTGCAGAAGAAGATTCTCAGTCTATGCAATCAGAAAAGATATTATATGATAAAGTCATAGAAAAGGCGGAAGATTTCGTCCAACAAATGAAAGAATTAGAAAAACGCGGACTATGATCAACATTAAAGCCGCCAAGGACCCCACTCAACAGTAGATACACTGTTTACACAGTAGAAACACTGTATATACAGTAAATACACTGTGTAAGGGACCCACATAGGAGACCCATATTACTGTACATAGATTCTTTATGTTTTTTTCCTTTTTCTATATATAGGACCAATTTTTAGAAGAGAAGGCATCAACCATTCTCACTCTCTCTTATAATTATCACTCTCTCTTGTAAATCTCTCTTTCTCTTGTAACTACTGTGAAGTAAATAAAGTTTCCTGATATTAACATTCAGGCCTTGCATTCCGGCCTTCAGAGGTATTAATTTATTTATTTCTTTAGTTAATAGTAATTAAATTACTTCATTTCTCTACCCAGCCGTGACAGTGTCCGGCTAAAAGATTCATATCTATGTTGAATATCTAACTTCTCTTGCATATTACCCATGAAAGATTTAGACTCTATCAAAATATAAAAGAATTTTAATATAGTTTCTTGGCTTGGTTTCAAGATGGTGGTACAGTCGAATCTAGTACTACTCTTATTGGCTTTGCCTTAGTGGCTCCGTCTAGCAAGCCATGACACTAAAAGCCCGTTGAAGGTGTTAAAAGGGCGTCCTCTCTCACGGTTAGAACAACTAGACACATGGGATCAATAAGAGTATGTATTAGATCCAGACAGGCCCCTTGCTTGGGTAAATGGATAGATCCTTCCATACATTCATTAAACTCTATAAAAATTCTTATATATTTCGGTTCTTATGTCCTTATTGGCCGAGCGGACTACCGCCAGCCTTTAAAATTAAGGGTACTAACTCGATTCTGTAAATATGGTATCAGAGCCTAGGAACTTTCATGGTAAATATGTGATAGATCTGAAGTATTCAACATAGATATGAGGTTTTTGGAATGGATTTGGGAGAAACAAGTACTAAAAGTACTAGACTTGAAGAGGTTGATATACCTCAAGACCTTGATTTGTTAAACAAATGGACAATTCCCAAAGTCTCTATTAAAACAATTTATGATTATGGTTGGTTTGATAAACTATCTTCAAAACAATTGATAAAGACAACTGAGCAGTCTTTAGCCTTAAGTTCGTCAGAACAGATTATTCGTTTATTAAATAAACGTGATGTTAATTTGTATAAAAATCGTTATAATTATCTGCATATTGGTATAGTTCAAATTGCTTTTAAACCATTAACCCTTAAAGGGTTACCAGAGACATTTTCGGCAGCTCTTCGAGATGCTAGAAACTTGAATTTCAGACAGTCTCTGATGGGTTCAATTGAATCTACTGTGGCCTATGGTCCAGTATATTTCAATACTCAACCCAATCTTAAATTATCTCTTTCTGATGTTAATATACTTGATGCATTAACATTAAATGTGAAAACGCATGGTTATAATTATGCACCTGGTTCTGAACTTATATGTTTATCTTACAGAATTTATTTCAAATTGTTGTCCACATTAAATCCAAGATGTAAATTATACGATACATCGGATCTGACTATACTGGCAGAAACCAATTTTACTAAGTCTAAGGTCACCTCAAGGAGACCTATTAAGTGGGAAAAAATTAATTTCCCGATTACTTGGACTTTAAATTCGGTTATATCCCCAAGTCAGATCACTGACATTGTGTCAAATAGTGAATTTTCGCATGTTACTCAAAATTCGGATGGTAGGATTTGTATTCAATTTGATGATAAGGCTACCATCTATAACATACATTCATTTTCAAATCATAGACTTTTACCTGCTATTAAACATATTTCTCCTGTTGAACCAGTTTATGGACCAGCCCGAAATCGTGCAGCTTCTTTGCACACTATTTCTACTAGAATTAGTGATAAGCATGTTGAAAGGGTTAAAATTAACCCTCAAACAAATATTGTTCAAGATAATTATTTCTGATACTGATATTCCTTCTGCATCCGAAATAAATTTCAACCCCAATGATGTTTAATAATTCTACACCAAATCGATTTTAGTCCAGGGTCACTGGCAAGAAAGTATATTCAAAAGGATTTCTTTAGTGATAAATGGAACCGGTTTAAAACTTGGTTTTTCGAAACTTATAGTAAAGAGGATTTAAATAATATTTCTCAAGAGTTTTATGAAACTTGTGCTTTGCATAATCAAATTATGTATTTTGTTCCTTGGTTTATAACCACTTATTTACCGCTTTACATAAAGGTTTTAGAAAGATCTTATAAAGATGGAAGTGGTAATATTATTAAAGCTACATACCCTCCTCAAGCACCTTTTATTTTACCTAATAATACAGGTATCACGTTTTCGGCATTTCAAAAATTTATTGATGAAAATGTTGCTGCAGTCAGCATCGCAGAAATTAATAATTTAATTTCTCAAAATAATTATTTAAGTTTGTATGTTAAAGTTTTGGATGAACATATCAGTTCTCTTGATAAAAAACTTGATGAGTTAACAGTTTTGATAAAAGAAATGA
Source organism: Nicotiana knightiana (assembly GCA_005239525.1). NCBI lineage: Eukaryota > Viridiplantae > Streptophyta > Magnoliopsida > Solanales > Solanaceae > Nicotiana > Nicotiana knightiana. The sequence continues at coordinate 233,791 of ML373534.1, read as the reverse complement.
GTACTAGCAAGAAGATAACTGATATTGCCTCCACTTCAGGAAGCAAATCAGATGCTCAAATTGCTCTTACTCATGTTCAAAGACCTCCTGAGATTCAGGATTTCAAATTTAAACCATTTAATGATTTGGAAGAACTTCTTGATAAAAAGCTTTCTGGTTTAAATATTAAGCCAATTGATTTATCAAAAAGATTTGCCGATAAAATTGAGACTATTTCTGATTATAAAAATGAAATATTTACAGGATCGAGTTAGTACCTACAGGAACGAGTTAGTACCCTTAATTTTAAAGGCTGGCAGTAGTCCGCTCGGCCAATAAGGACATAAGTACCGAAATATACAAGAATTTTTATAGAGCTTAATGACTGTATGGAAGGATCTATCTTTTTACCCAAGCAAGGGGCCTGTCTGGATCTAATACATATTCTTATTGAGCTCATGTGTCTAGTTGTTCTAACCGTGAGAGAGGACACGCTTTTAACACCTTCAGCGGGCTTTTAGTGTCACGGCTTGCTAGACGGAGCCACTAAGGCAAAGCAAATAAGAGTAGTACTAGATTCGACTGTACCACTATCTTGGAACCAAGCCAAGAAACTATATTAAAATTCTTTTATATTTTGATAGAGTCTAGATCTTTCATGCATAATATGCAAGAGAAGTTAGATATTCAACATAGATATAAATCTATTAGCTGGACATTGTCACGGTTGGGAAAGAAACGAAGTAATTTAATTACTATTAACTAAAGAAATAAATTAATTAATACCTCTTAAGGCCGAGAGATTTACAAGAGAGTGAGAATGGTTGATGCCTTCTCTCCTAAAAATTGGTCCTATATATAGAAAAAGGAAAAAAACATAAAGAATCTATGTACAGTAATATGGGTCCCCTATGTGGGTCCCTTACACAGTGTATTTACTGTATATGCAGTGTTTCTACTGTGTAAACAGTGTATCTACTGTTGAGTGGGGTCCTTGGCGGCTTTAATGTTGATCATAGTCCGCGTTTTTCTAATTCTTTCATTCGTTGGACGAAATCTTCCGCCTTTTCTATGACTTTATTAGATAATATCTTTTCTGATTGCATAGGCTGAGAATCTTCTTCTGCAATATCATCGTTGCTTGTTTCACTTTGCATCGAAGTATCAGATTTTTCATACTGATTAAGGGAGTGAAGTAAATTTCTTTTTACTTCTTCCAAATATTGGTTGATCATTTCGTTCTTATCTCCTTCTTGAATGGATATTCTTCTAGCAATATGGTTGACTGAGCTATCATCAATCATTCTCTTCTGAGGAGTTGTTGAGTAATCTTGGATTTTTGCTTTAATAGAATCCAAGAGTTCTTGACCGTATAACACTTTTGTTTTGGGATCCTTTTTCATCAATTTATCCCAAAAATTATTATAAAATGTTCTATATAAACAAGGAATCTGTTCTTCAGTGAATCCCAATTCTGGAGTCCATTTATGAATCCATGGAATAGAGAATTCCATAAAGAAATATATTTGGTCAATTTTTTCCAAATAACAGATAGATCTGTGTGGTATAACTCATTCAAATCGGGCGAAACTTTAGTCCATTCCTTGTATAACGTAAGAAATGGGTCAGGTAATATTCTGACTGTCGGACCGTGGTATGATCACCAATTTAGAAACCAATTAGGAATGGGTTCTGCAAATATCTTTGCACATACTTTTATAAACCAAGTATGTTTGTGTCTCTCATTATTATAATAAAATACTTTATCAAAGGTTTGGATATAATCCCAATATGTAAAATTCATACGAGTTTTGTTAAGGCTTATCTGCCTTTCTTTCATTGTGGAAATCCCTCAATCTTCAACAGAGATACAATCTGTTGAATAATTATTTTTGAGAAGTTATAAACATTCTCGGCCGTGTTATAACCGGAAAAGTGCTAAAATTCTGCACTGCCTGTACTGGTGAGAATAAGAACGAGTTTTGTATGACTCACCCGGATAATATAATCCATTAATCAAATATCTCTGGAATATCTTCCATGGCTCATCTTTTCTCTGAATCTCAGAGTTTTCTAAAAGAAATATCATTTCTTTTTTGAGCAATTCTTCATATGACTTGATATTATCAGTGTCCTCTTCTCTAGTAGCTGAAGCAAATGTATCACTGTACTTTTGGGCAGCTAAATATGCCTGCAGATGTCCGTATAACTGGTCGTCTTCTGGAATATCTTCTAGATGAATAGAAGGAGTTTACGAAGATTCGCCTTTGAGAGATATCATCTAATTAACTAAACTCCTTTTTCCCGTTTGTATTACTGGGGAGTTAGATGAGGATTCGTATGACGATCCATGAGAATATGAGTTTCCTGGGGATGATCTTCCCCCTTTCCTTTTGCCACTTCCTCTGGCCCACGGAGGGTCCATGCTGTAAATATAGCAACTCATTTTATTCGGATAAATAATAGTCTTGCATATCATCTATAATTTCATCAGAATAATCATAAGAATAGTCATGAATAGAAAATTCTTCTTCGACAATATCGTCAATGATTTTTTCAATTATAAGACTCTGTAAGTCTCTATATAACTTAACCACCTTTAAAATAGTGATTAACGTTTCTTCATCTAGGAAAGTTGTATAGAAATTTATGATGAATTTAAGTATTCACGAGATAAGAAATCATGAAGAGACTTATCAATTCCCTTTTTATACTGAATTTCGAAATCAAAAGGGGCTAACTGAGCCTGCCATCTTGCAAATATTAATTTCGAAGCATCATGTTTAAAATCTTTTTCAAACATATATTTAACAGATTGAGCATCAGTTTTTATTAAAAACTTTTGATTGTATAGATCATCTTGAAATTTTAAAACACATTTAACAATAGTTAACATTTCATGAGCCACAGTAGCATATTTTTTCTGGGCTTCGGTCCATTTTCCTGAGTGAAATCTTATCAAATATTCACAGTTATTGTTGGGATTAACTTGTTTTAAAATCCCACCGTAGCCAATATTGGATGCATCTGTCTCAATAATCTTTTGTCATGCTGGATTAGCAAGAGTCAAACAAGGTAAAGACTTGACACGTTGTTTAATACTCTTAACTAACGTAGTATGACTATCAGTCCAATGATTTTTGTAATTCTTTTTTAGCCTATCATATAAAGGGTCCAAGTCACGAGATAAATCTTTATAAAAAGGGGATATGTAATTTAAACTTCCCAAAAATCTTTGTAATTGAGTTATGTCAGTAATAACATCAGGAAATTTTGATGTAAAATCAATCGATCTTTGAATAGGACTAATTTTTTCTTGACGAATATTATGTCCTAAAAGAACGTCTGTTTGAAATAAACTCATTTTTGGTTTGGAAATAGCTAAACCATTTGTATAACAATTTTTTTAAATATATCAAGATCCTTAATATGCATTTCCAATGTTTTAGAAAATACTAATATGTCATCAATATAAATGATGATAAAATCTAAATATGGATTAAAAATATCATTCATTATTTTCTGAAATTCAGAAAGGGCGTTTTTCAAACCAAAAGGCATAACATTCCATTCATATTGGCTGAATGAAACATTAAAAGCAGTTCTATAAGTATGCTCTTTAAATATTTGAATCTACCAATAACCAGATTTTAAATCAAACTTTGAAATATATTAGCATCATATAATCTTGATAACAAATCCTTTTTGTTGGGGATAGGATACCTAATCCATTTTAAATATTTATTTAAGGGTTTATAATTTATAACTAATCTAGGAACGCCACGTTCCTTTTCTGCCGCATTATTAACATAAAAAGCGATACAAGACCAAGGAGATTTTGAAGGTTTTATCAAACCTTTTTGTAACAAATTATCAAAAAAAAATTGCAGAATTCTACCAATCCAGCGTTCATCTGACAAGGTCGAGATTTAGTAGGGATATCATCCTACGGAAGATTGACAATGTGCCTTTTTCGATTCCAAAAAGCACTAGGATGATCAGCACAAATATCAATAGCAATTTGCTCAGAAATCAATTTGATCTTTTCTTGTACTCTAGTAGTTTTTAACGTATCGAATATATTCATACTAAATAACTCTAGTTGCAAAGAATCAATATGTCTCTGCTTCATATTAATCAGGGCATTAATATCTCTGGTTACGGGATCTGTAACAAAAGAGTAACTTATTTTTTTTATCCTTGTAAGTAGCTGTAAAACCTTTTGAATCTATGCTAGTAAAAGGATAAATATCATTAATAAAAGGTGTTCCAAATATAATTGGAGGGTATAACTAATTTTTTACCAGGAAAAAGAAGTGAAGGATGCATACTTTGTTTTGACAAATATGTGTATTAGGTAATTTATACTTTATATCTAAAGCATGACCAGAAGCAGATTTAACCATATGAGTGATTTTTTGAAAATATTTAGTAGGTACTAACCCTTCTTGAATGCAGCTCACATTACCTCCACTATCAATCATAGCAATATCAGTTATGAAAAAACTATTATCAATTAAAATAGTACATTTAATATACCATTTATGAGCAGCAACAATTTGCATCATTCCTAAAAACATATCATGTTTAGGTTTGAAATCAATAAGTTTTTCACTATCGTCATTTTTTGAAATACCTTTATTTTTGTCATTAGATAACTCAGCTAGGGAATCATTTTTCTCTATCAGAGTAATCCTGTTAACACAAATCATTTGATGTTGTTTAAGAGACTTAATTTCTCTTTTCAATTTCGACTTTTAAATCATCAAAAGAAGCATCCCTGGTTGGTGTATTTTTATTATTAAGACGGTTATTAATTTCGGACAAAGAATAGGGCGCAGAATGTTCAAATTCGTTCTTTTGTTTTTCAAAAGATTTTAAAGAACTAGAACTTGAACTTGTAGCCAAATTTATAATTTTTTTCACAAAGTTTATCATCAGTAACTTCCTTTAAAAGTTCTATTACATTATCAGATGTAATAGTTTTCATGTTCAAATCCTGAAATTGAGATTGTAATTTATATAATTCATCTTCATCACAAGTACATGTATCACCTTTGCAAGTTGTACAAGTATTATCAATATTTTTATCACTATCAGATAAATCAAGTAAATCGACTTCAGATTCTGACTCACAATTATAATCAGATTCTGATCCAGAAGTGTATAACAAACTATAAACCTTATTACGTAACTCATCGTCTAGTTCTAAGGTTTTTAACTTTTGAAGCTTACAATTTGGAGCTATATGGCCAAATTTTCCGCATTTGTAGCACTTAATATCAGCAAGATCTCGCTTAGACCTATTTTTCGTAAATCTAGTAGACTTACAATGAGCTTTCCTAGCATCACGCTCTTCTTTGGATCTGTATCTCGATCTCTTCTTCTTATAAGGGCTGTCAGGGTTAGGATATCTATGATACCTAATTTTCTTTTTCTTGCTATGAGTAGAAGTCTCGGGTAAACCGAACTGGGTGCAAAAATCTCCTAATTGAGATTTCTCCTTAAGCTTATCTAGCTTAAGCTGTCTAGACAATTTTAACTCATTACACAAGTTTAATCCTTCTTGTGTGCAAACTCCTATCAATTTTTCATAGGTATAATCCTTATACGGAATTTCACTGTAGTTACCCCTTAGAGCTTTTCTTACTCTTTCAGCAAACAAGGAGGGAAGGCCATCTATAAACTTAGCTTTCCAATGTTCATACTTATTCTCGGGTAATTCCATAACCTTACTCATAAAGGTATCCTTATACCATCTAAATTTACTAAGAGTTCTACATCTAAGACGGTAAGACCGTTCAAAAGAGTACGAACAGTCTCATTCTGATTGGTAAATCTACCATTGAAGTGTTCTAGGATGGTAAGAGCAAGGGTATAAACAGCATCTTCTTTATTTTTTACTAGATTCATGCCTAAATTATCAACTCCTTCGTCAGTGGCTATTGCATTAATAACCGAAGCCTTTTCTTCAACAGATAAATAATTATCCCACCAGCCATGAAGTTGGCCAGTAAAACCTGCAATAATCATTTTTCAAATAGTTATATCTGTATTTTTTACACTTTTACAGATAGTTGCATACATAAGCATTTTATGCACAAGAATAGTCAATTGTCTATCGGTCAAACCATCAAGATTCCATTCATAAATTTCGGAATTAGTCTGATTCCAATCACGTTCCTCTATTAAGACATCTTGATGAGTAGGACGGGAATAATAATAAGTTTGCATTCTGGGTTTATCAGCATACTTACAATTTGGTTTAATTAAACCTTTGAGAGTATAGTATAGTGTATATATATATATATAAGCTAGATAATTTACAAGAAATTGCCTTATATAGTATAGTATATATATAGAGAGAGAGAACTTATATAGTATAGTATTATACAATATAAGTATAGTATTATATATATAAGATGTATACATAGTATATATATGTAGTATTATATATATACTAAGTGTATAGTATATAAGCTATATTCGATATAACATTAGCTATATTAAGACGTATATATATATATATAAGCTATATAATTTACTAGAAATTGCCTTAGATAAAAAAAATTTAAAAAAAATAGTCCAGACCCACTTAGGCCCACATAGGCCCGGGACCGGCCCACTTAGCCCGAGATCATTAGTTAGTGGTCCTGGTCTGGTTACTACAAAAAAGCCCGTGAAGCCCGGGCCCACTTAGGACCGGTTCACAAAGCCCTGACCCACTTAGGCCCGGCCCACGAGGCCCGTTTAGGCCCAGGTCCAGCCCACATTACACCCTTAAATTGGAGGAAAATGAGTTCATAAGAAAAATGTTTTCCAAAACATTTACACCTTGTTTGGATGGTTGTTACACATCGTTTCATAATGTATCGTATTGTATTGTATTGTACTGTACCGTTTGATGAATACAATGTTTGGATAGATTGTATCGTTTGTCGTTGTTTCATGATATCGTGCACCAGCAATATGAAGAATAAATTTGCAATATTATAAAGAAAAGTTATGATAGGGGGTTAATTTATTATATAAAAAGGTAGGGTAAATGATAAAATAAAATTATTTAATAATAGTGAATGGTGAGATGAGAGAAAAAGACAAGATAATGATGCAACCACACCAAACCGGTCGTTACATAAAGTGACACGTTTCGTCGTTAGTCGTTACGTAACGACAAATTTAACGATACGACACAATAAAATTTAAGTAACAACCAAAACAAATATCGTATTTAAAGTAACAATACGATAAAATACAATAGGTAACGACCATCCAAGCTGTTAAGCCAATCAAACATGGGAAAATTGGAAAATATTTTCCGGAAAATGTTTTACTTCGTACCAAACACACCCGAAGTTCGCTTTTCTCAGGTTGGACGTTGAGTTTGACCAGAGGTGGAGCAAGGATTTGAGTCTTATTGGTTTAGATTTTCAACCAGTTTATGGTTTTATGCTACTGGGTTCTAAATTAATAATTTGTATATATTCAATGGATTTCTCAAGACAAACACAGGTCTGAATCAAAGCTACTGGATTCGGCCGAACCCCCAACCGCAAGGCTAGCTCCGCCCCTGAGTTTATATACCTTCTCATGTTTTATTTATCGATAGCAACTTCTTATGTAATAACTAGCAGATATTTGTGTCTCACTGCATCAGGAAAAGCTCTTTATCTGAACTTTGAAGTAGAAAAAATTATATTACCTATTTTCAGGCCAACATGTAATAGATGGTTCCCTCTTGCCAGCCAACTGTAGCTAAGCCAATATGACAAACTTCCATATGTCTAAGAAAGTCATTCGATGAGGATATTCATTCATCATTCTCCTATCGACTAAGTATTTCGTCCGCAAAGATGGAAGAGGAGCGCAGGAGGTCGTGGGAGAGTCGTCCCCAAAAGAATGAGGAAGTAGGAAGAGAGAAAAAGAGAAAGGCATAAAAAGGACTTCAGAGATTCATGTATCAGGGAACATATTGCTGCCACGAAATAGCAAATACAATAAAAGCAAAGGATGCTGCTAGATTGCTAAAGGCCCAAAACCATATGCAACTGAAAACCAAATACATACCATTGATTGGATACAAGTGCTCCTGCAAACCACCATTCGCCATGAACTCATAAACAAGCAATTTATGGCTGCTTTCTGAACAATAGCCAATCAAAGGCAGCAAATACGGTGAGCGCAAGCGACATAGCAACTCGACCTGATATTTGATGGCAGCAAAGGATCACCAAAAGTAAAGGAGAGGGAATAATACAACAAGAAAAACATCTCAGAGTCCTTTAACTCTTCTCGAATTCTCAAAAGAAGTTCAAGGGTTTCACCGAAACTCTGCAATTTGTGACTGTTTGACACAGAGGTTGAAATGCTAAGATAATCATACAACAAATTGAAGGGCCTTTACTGAGAATGCTTGTACATATTCTTTTTCATTCATAATTTGCAATTTGTGTCATATTTTAATTGTTTCATCTTAGTCTGTAATCCCCGAGATCATAATCCCCGAGATCAGGACATTTGTCTATTTGTTGTCTTGCGAAAGAAGATGACAATAAAGCATCTTAGCTTGAATTGTATTCGATTCACACCTGCAATTACTTAGAAAAACTTGTTTTGTAGGTAGATTAGACCAATGGCTCTAATCAACCTAACAATTAGTTTTACTAAATGCTTAAAAGCATGAATTATGATACATTTCAAACTAAAATTCACAAGACTATGATGCTTTGTTTTTTCCTAGGGAGGCGAAGAATGTACATGTAACTTAATATCTGAGAGCTTACGAACTTTAATTAAAATAATAATAAATACAAAATACAATGTACATATTACAATTTTAACACAAATCCAAAGTCCTAACAATGCCCTTTATTTTCACATTTAAGACCTTGTGTTAAGGGTTATAAATTACAAAAATTTCAACAAAGTGCTTAACCATATCTTAGACTCCACAAAAACCTTTTAACTTTCTGTTGGGAAGCACCCAAATTCTTCCATTGATGAAGGGTTAAAACCAAGGTTGATTGAGACTTTGAGGAGAAATTTAAGGGTTCTGAAATGTATTGACAGATATCTCACCTCCACTTTGAATTCCTCTTCCCCTTGCTTTCCAGCCTGATCCATCAGCTTAACTGCAACCTTCCTCCCATCTTGAAGCACTCCTCTGTACACTGAACCGAAAGCACCATGTCCAATCACATTAGATTTTCCAAATCCACCTGTGGCTGAATGCAGCTGCTTGAATGTGAAAACTTGAAGTCCCTTCTCAGCAGTGACTTTAAGATTGGCAAAACTATTGCCCTTGTCCTCAAAAGCTTTCTCTGTATCTGAATGGAATAACAAAAACGTATCAAGACTTTAGCTTTCCCAAAACTTGAAGTGATACAGAGAATGAGCATGGTGTGAATTTGTGCATTAGAAAGCATTTCTCTCTGAAATAACTAGACAATTTGTTCTAATTTCATTAACAACTACTACTTCTACTACTGCTACTACAACAGCTTCCAGTCATTAAGGCCTTCTATTCAGGATTTCCACATTGTGTAGCCAACATTAAATCTTTTCTATTTGCGGCAGTGACAATGCATGTTTCTACTTTTTCCTTTTCCGTCTTTAAATAAGAAAAAGGAGGACAGTCCGGCGCACTAAGCTCCGGGGTTCAAGGAAGAGTGGGACTACAGTGGTTTATTGTCCGCAGTATTACTCTATGTTTCTGCGGCTCGAACCAGTTCTCACGGTCACATGGCATCAACTTTAACAGTTACGCTCAAGCTCCTCATCTTAGATAAGAAAAAGAAAAAAATGAACCCCCCCACCCACCTTAAATATCCTCTTTGACCCTTTGCTTAGTGCTATTTCCTTTTGACCCGTAAATCTTGATAAAGATGAAAACTTTCTGTGACACATTGAACCTCATTCTTGAAATACTTAAGACCAAGTTACAGGAATGTAAAGATGAGAAAATGTAAAGACTTACAAGAATGGTTCTTGAGACGCTTGGCGACTTTGTTACGGATATAGCAATAGTAGCAAAATGCAATAAAGAAAGAAGCAATGGCAAGAGAGGCAAAGACCAGTATTGTGACTGCAGTGGCTTTTTCTTTCTTATGGTAATCATCATTTTCTGCTTCCATTGGTGCAAAAATGTTAGAAAAATAGGGAACTAAGATGAACAACACTGAAGAGAAAAGCCATTGGAGAGAGAAGTTTAAAGTAGACAAAAGTGGGACTGAGTCATAAAACAGTCTTTTTCTTCTCTCTCTCCTCTCTTATTTTCCCCAGGGGAAGAGCTGAACACTGTACAAATGGGACACTCGTTTTTTTTTTTTTGCTTATAAGTCCCTAACATCATTGTTTATTTGGGTCTAAAAAGAATGTTTGTCTTTAGTAGTAATATAAAAAAACTACTCATAAAAAGTTTAAAACAGAGTGATTACAGTTTCCTATAAAGTTGCAAGTTGCTAACACCTGTAAAAATTTAGAAGCTCAACGCATTAACCCCTCTAATTAGCTTTACTTTATTAACCCTTCTAATCCCCTTTTAAATTACTCATCTGTCCAAAAGTATGTTGCTTAGTTTGTCTATCCATAATTATCCATAATTTTTAAAATCTGTTTATTATTTTTCAAAGAAATACTTTTGGTGAGAATCCGTTTGTGTTTGGATAATTAATTTAAAAAGTATTTTTGAGCAGTAATTAGTGTTTGTAAAAGCTTTTAAAAACTACTTCTTAGTGTTTTTCTCAAAAATGCTTTTCAGAAAAATACTTTGGAGAGAAGTTACATTTTTAGGCTTCTCAAAAACAACTTCTGCTTCTCCTCAAAAGCACTTTTTCCCTTCTAAAAACTAGGTCAAACACCTCAACTTTTGACCAAAAGCATTATTGGCCCAAAAAAAGCTTGGTCAAACAGGCTAATAGTCTCGAATCAAACTAAAAGCACTTTTGTGTAGCATTGGATCTTTATAGCTTGTTTGGCCAAATTTTTTTTAAAAAAAAATTAAAAGTATTTTTTTGGCCAAAAATATTTTTTTTTTTAAATTAAGGTATTTGGTCAAAGTTTTAGAAGGGAAAAAAAGTATTTATTAGTAACAACAGAGCAGTTTTTGAGAAGCAGAAAAAAGAACATCTTTCACATATGCACTTTTTTGAAAAGCACTTTTGAAAAAAATACACTTAGAAGCTTTTTAAAAAATTTTAGCAAAACACCAATTGCTACTCAAAAGTATTTTTTAAATTAATTAGTCAAACATAAATTGTTTCTCACCAAAAGTACTTTCTAAAATAAACCAATTTTAAAAATTTGTAGAAATAAGTTAATAATGGAATCACCAAAGCATGATAATAAAAGATAAATGCCGAAATCTTAATTGTAATATAATATATAATCTGAGTTGATTTGGTAGTCCAAGAAAAAAAAAATTGAAAACAATACGTATTAACAAGATTGCATCAAGTTTGAAATAGCATAGAAAAGATTATTGATTTACTAGAGGGAAAAATATTTTCTTAAAGAAAAACATCATAAGCCAGACCCTAAAAAGTACAAAATCAATCATGGATCGATAATGTTAACTTAAAAAGGAATAAGAAACTCTATATTATTCATTGATGGATAATCAATCATGGATCGATATCCTAAGTCTGAAATGAATGTCCATTTGCTTAATTAAGTACTTTGATGCTTCTTAATATCCTCATTCCGAAATGAATGTTCATTTGCCTTCTAAAAAGAGTTTTTATCTTACGTTAAAAAAAATTAGACGTACGTTGAAAATGAAACGACAATTGAATCAGTAACTAACTTAGAACCACACTCAGATTTGTCAACCTAATTGTTCAAAAATGTCTATTCGAAGGGTCTAGCTAGAACATAGAAAGAACATAACTAATTATTGGTTTAAGCTTATAATCAGGGTTAAAGTTGAAAATAAATGTGATTGGCATATGCGCTAAGTATATAGGTTTTTTTTTCTTTAGGAGAATATGTCTTCACTCTAGATGTATGCATCTAAGTAATAAGTGCATAATTTTTCTTTTGTCATAATTTTTTGTACGTTAAGTATTTTGTATTGTTAATTATTATGATTTATATTATTTTATATCTGATTTTTAATTATATAAGTTTTATTGTAAAAAACTTAAAGATTTTAAATCTGAAAATTAAATAAATTGACCACGGCAGGAGAGTATTATTTTGTGGCCGAAGGTATGCTCATCGCTACAGATGCTAATTACTCAATTTCTCAGTTTTATCAAAGGCAAGACATCCAGGCTAGACATAGAAAATTCACAAGGAAATTTTGGCCCGTCTTATCACACAATGAGTACTGAATCCTAAATTATTAGTAATTAATCATTCAAATTAGGTGGAAGCAGATGAACTCTTCCAACTAAAACGTCGGCAGAACCATTGCAGCAAATGTGGCACCAATCTTAGTCAAAGTTTTCTAGAAGCAATTATAGTGGCCTTAATAATACAGAGTACTATTCTATTTGCACAGAATATCCATTAAAAATAGTTATGGATGAAATTGGTAAATAGTTATTTTTAAGTCGGCTATTAGAGTTTAGCTATATTTTAAATTATCTTGGCGAAGCAACCACTATTAACGCGAAATAAATTTGAACTTTTCCATTACAATGTAAAAAGTGGTCAAGCTGTAATACCAGGGCTGAAAAGTGGCTCCGCCGACTAATTTTATCGTTATATGCAGTTATGCATAATATTTCAGAAATCACTATTGTTTAGTGGTTATTAAATTCTTATAGCTACCATATACATAATTACTTCCTATAGCTACTATATTAGTTGTTACGCGACTTTATTCGCGCGACTATTTTTAGGAATACAGTAGCGGAATTCGCCTAAAAAATAGGGGAATCCAACTGTGCGACTGTATTCGTTGTATTCGCGCTATAGTATTCATGAATACAGAGCGAAATTCACCTAAAAATAGGGGAGTCCAGGTATTTAATAATGGAAAGAGGATCAATTAGCGTGTATCATTCTTAATTTAACTCAACAAAATCAATTCTACATAAATTACGCTGCTAGACGACTGTATTTGTTGTATTCGCGCTACTATATTTGTTGTATTTGTGTTACTTTGTTCATGAATCAAGGCCGCCTTCCTGGTAGAGTCGAGCCCGAACGGTCCCGGGAGAACACCCAAAGAAACGAGCAAACCACCAAGAGGTCGGGTGAAGCTGAGCTCGAGGCCAACCCCGAGATAATGAAAATGCTTGAAGCATTGACGAAGCGGGTGGAATCAGGTGCGAAGAAAATTGAGGCCAACGACAAAAAGGTGGAGACATATAACTCTAGGGTCGATCAAATCCCGGGAGCACCCCCAATATTAAAGGACCAGATTCCAAGAAGTTTATCCAAAAGCCTTTCCCTCCGAGCCGATCCCGAAGAGGTTTCGTATGCCCGATATTCCAACGGAACCACATATCCAAACGAGCATATGACCTCCTATACATATGTCATCAAGGGGAACGACTTGGAAGATGACAAAATCGAGTTTGTTTTGCTAAAGAAGTTCGGGGAAACTCTTTCAAAAGGAGCAATGATATGGTACCACAACTTACCCCTAAATTCTATTGATTCGTTTGTTATGCTTGTAGATGCTTTTGTAAAGGCACATGCTGGAGCCATCGAGGTTGAAACCAGAAAATAGGACCTTTTCAAAGTTAAACAAAGAGATAGCGAGATGCTCAAGGAGTTCGTGTCGAGGTTCCAGATGCAACGAATGGACCTGCCTCCGGTTGACAATGATTGGGTCGTTCAGGCATTCACTCAAGGACTTAACCCCCGGAGCTCCTTGGTCGCAGTAGCTAAAACAAAATTTGGTGACGTCCACAACAGATACCAGTCGAAAATTAGAGTTGAGGACGACCAACTCGGAGCCCCTTCTAGGTCCGTTTATCCCGTTAGAACTGACGACAGGTCAGATAGATTCGTCGATCATGAACCTAGATCGATCTAAGACCGGTATCAACTATACAGTAGAGATCAAAGGGGGAACGGGTCCGGGCGTCACCCTACGAGGAACGAAAAGAGAAGTGATCGAGGGCCCAATAGCTGAGGTCTGATGAGCAAAAATGGTTTTGACAGGCCGCTCAGGGCTAGAGAGGCACCAAGATTGTCAGAATATAACTTCAACATCGTTGCTGCCAGTATCGTATAAGCCATCGGGCGCTTCAAGGACACCAAGTGGCCTCGACCATTACAGTCCGACCCTACCCAGATAGATCTTAACTTGATGGGTAAGTATCATGGCCACATGACCGATGATTGCTGGCAATTGAGAGAAGCAGTTGCCCGGTTGTCTGATCACGAGCACTTACGAGAATTTCTAAGTGATCGAGCCAAAACCATTTCAGAAACAAACCGAACAACAAGAACCTCAGCGCGTCATCAACATGATCATTGGAGGGGTCGGCGTCCCTCAAGGTCCAATGATAAAACGCACTAAAGTATCCATCAAGAGGGAAAAGCGCACCTGAGATTACGTCCCGGAGGAAACCATTCCGTTCAGCGACGAGGATGCCAAGGGCATCGTAAAGCCTTATAATGATGTACTGGTAATATCTGTTCTTATCAATAAATCTCGAGTTAAACGGGTGTTGATTGATCCAGGTAGCTCGGCCAACATCATCAGATCGAGGGTCGTAAAGCAATTGGGGCTACAGAATCAAATAGTGCTAGCAGTCCGGGTATTGAACGGATTTAACATGGCATGCAACACTACTAAAGGGGAAATAACCCTTCTAGTGAATATCGCCGGGACGATCCAAGAGACAAAATTCTACGTGATCAAGGGGGTATGAGGTACAATACCCTATCCGGAAGGCAATGGGTTCATAACATGAGGGCGGTACCTTGAATCTTACATAATCAATTGGGGGAATGACCCTTCCAGTGTCAGCAATCAAATAGTGCCAGCAGTCCAGGTGTTGAACGGATTTAACATGGCATATGAAACTACTAAAGGGGAAATACCATTCCAGTTAATACCGCAGGGACAATCCAAGAGACAAAATTCAACGTGATCACGGGGGACATGAGGTACAACACCCTATTTGGAAGGCCATGGGTTCATAACATGAGAGCGGTACCCTGAACCTTACACCTGACACTGAAGTCCCCTAGGCCCGGAGGAATTAAGATAGTTTATGGAAAGCAACCGGCCATAAAGGAAATGTTCATGGTCGACGAGGTGATCCCGGTGCCCATGGTCTCGACATAAAGAACACAGAGCTGACCAGGAAGGAATAAACAAAATAGCAATCATCAATACTGGCACCGACCAAACCAGGAGAACGAGGAATAGACGAGGAGGATGATTATGGAGTTTCTAGATCATTCATAGCTCATGATGACTCTGATGCCACCAAATTGACGGCCGAGGAACTCGAGCAAGTCATATTGATCGAGCACTTACCCGATCAGAAGGTATACCTAGGCACGGGGTTAACTCCCGAGCTCAGGAAAAAACTCATTGAATTTCTTATAGCTAACATAGATTGTTTCTCTTGGTCCCATCTTGACATGACAAGGATCCCTCCGGAGGTAACCACTCATAAGCTGAGTTTGGATCCAAATGTCCATCCAGTTAAACAGAAGATGAGGCCACACTCTGAGATTAAGCATACATTCATCAAGGACGAGGTATCTAAACACCTTAAAATAGGGTCAATTCGAGAAGTTAAATACCCAGACTAGTTAGCTAACGTAGTGGTAGTACCTAAAAACTAAATAAGCTAAGGATGTGTGTGGATTACAAAGATCTGAACAAGGCATGCCCTAAGGATTCTTTTCCCTTACCTAACATCGATCGGATGATCGACGGGATGGTAGAGCACGAGATACTCAGTTTTCTCGTTGCGTATTCTGGGTACAATCAAATTCGGATGGACCAAGGCGATCAAGAAAAAAACTTCCTTTATCACTAAATTCGGCACCTATTGTTATAACGTAGTGCCATTCGAATTAAAAAACACCGGTGCTAACTATCAACGCCTAGTAAACTAGATGTTCGAGGAACAGATAGGAAAATTAACGGAAGTTTATATTGACGACATGTTAGTCAAGTCCCTGCGAGAAGAGGACCATTTGAAACATTTTCAGGAAACCTTTGACATA
The DNA here is from genome assembly GCA_005239525.1 of Nicotiana knightiana. Classification (NCBI taxonomy): domain Eukaryota; kingdom Viridiplantae; phylum Streptophyta; class Magnoliopsida; order Solanales; family Solanaceae; genus Nicotiana; species Nicotiana knightiana. Next base: position 217,663 of record ML373534.1, on the reverse strand, counting down.
TTGAAGAAATACAATATGAAGTTGAACCCGAAACGGTACGCATTCAGGGTCGGATCCGAACAATTCCTCGGGTTCATGGTATCCAATCGAGGGATTACCATGGTATTACATGTTTTCTTGCCTCTTAAATTCCGAATCCTAAGAGCCCATGGGCTACCCCTAGTCGGGGACTATCGAGCCCAAGGGATACCCCTACTCGGGGACTGTCGTTCAAAAAAGGTTGGGACAACCCGGGCTACCAAATCCTGGAGGCACAAAACCTATTAGATGGTGCCCAAATACAAAAGGCTACGACTACCCTAAAAACAGCTCAAAGACGTCTGAACCTCGTAATAAAAAATTTAGGCCTTTATAACAACTCGAAACCTGCTAAAAGGTTACCCTCGGCAAAAATATCATCTCAATCACTTAAGCTTCTTGAAAAAACTTCCGGTCACACCAAGTTTTCAAAGCCTCGAGCAAACAAAGTTCTATCGAGGTCGGGCTCTATTCGGACCTTTGAAAATGAACGCTTTATATTCACATTTGATTCTATGCTAAGGCATTGAAAACATTACAAGAATAAGAAATTATGAAAAGATGCTGGAAAAGTAAAAAACCGAAATTGCCAGAAAGGGAAAATATATATCCCAGAATATATTTACAAAGGCCCAATAAAATCTGCCTAAAAAAAAACTAAAAAAGTACTAAGGCATCTACACATGGTCTTCACCGAGGCCCGACTCGTCACCAGAACCTTTAGAGCCTTTGGATCCCTCATAACCCTCAAAGCCTTCGGCACCTTCAGGCTTGGAAAGCTCATTCGCCCCGACCTCGAGCTTTTTGGCTTCCTCGATCTCAGTCGACATGTCAAAACCTCGGGCTTGGATCTTGATAAGCAGGGATTTTGACCGCCTATTTTCTCTCTTTTACTTGTGTTTTAGCTTGAAAATGCTTAAAGGTATCCCGAGAACTAATGAAATGAGCTTTCTTGCAGGAATATTGGGAAACAAGCCAAAAAAGTGAAAATCAACTCAAAAAGGAGTCAAAATTGGACAAGGATCAAACAGGCAAAAAGTGCTTATAGTGCGGACCGCACAATACTATGTGCGACCGCAAACAATGAAGGAACCCCGTCAGATTCAGCTTTAGAGTATGCGGACCGCATAATTCTAGTGCGGCCGCAGAAGAGAGGTTCAAAGACTTGGAAGTTTTGAGCAATTGAAGTTGTGCAGCCACAGAAGCCAGTGTGCGGCCGCAGTCACTAATATGCGGACGGCAGAGGAGTAGATTAAAAGAACCTTGAATTGAAAATGTGCGGACCGCATGAATATTGTGCGGCCGCACTCACAAATGTGCGGTCCGCACAACTTGATGAAGTGCGACCGCATCCCTATATTGTGCGACCACAGAAGGCCCAGTTTACCAGTCAAGCTCAGAGTGCGGACCGCACTCAGAATTATGCGGCCGCACAACCTCCGCAGGGGCATTTTTGTCAGATATTTTCAGCTTAGTACACATAAGACTTTTTGTCATTTTTAGAGGAAGTTTTGTTTTGTAAGAGCACCTGAACCGTTTTTCTTTACTGCTTTAAGTAATTGTGTACTAGATTTATCTCCAAATATTAGATTTTCATCCCATAATTAATTATTATGGATTTTATCTTTATTTCTTCTTTAATTTCTGTATTTTTCATGAGTGGTTAAATTTCTAGCTAGGGTTGTGACCCAACCCTAGTATGGGTATTCAATGGGTGTTTGAATTAGGGCTTGTTTGTGATTGAATTAGTGATATTTAGCATAGTTCTTGTTTGAACTCAAGAATTAATGGTTGTAAACATTGATTCATGCCTAATTGACTTAGTCTCTACTTGAGAAAGAGAGACTAAGTCTAGGAAAACTTGGCTAACAAGAAATTGGGGTGAACTTAAGAAATTGATAGCCCCAATTAAAGGGTTGAACCTAGAGATACTAAGACCCGACTTGATCTATTATCACTTGTATTGTGCAATACCCATTTGGACTTGAGAAAGCCAAATTGGGAAAAATCACTCAAGCTACCGAGAGGTATAGACTGAGTATCCGAGTGTGATTGCTATATTACAACCCCAACCAATCAAACTTGTCCTAGCATTTATAATCCACTAGGTAACTACCTGGGTGGAAGTCACGACCCTATTGTTTAACCAAAGAATTAGACCCTTTGACTAAAGCTTACTTTTAATATGAATACGGGTTACTGATAATCAAGATAATGGAAAAAATGAATAATAAACAATATTGCAGAAATAAAAGATCGATGTTGATTGTATTTGAGAATCATATGCCTTTACAAGTTGTATTCCCCTCCCTTATATAGGAGATTCTTATAACGTACGGTTCTTGCTATAGTTACTCATTAAAAACTAATTATGACATTAATGAGGCGTTACAAAGGATAACGGTAATTGGGGTTCAGTTACATAACGTTCGAGTAATCAATTGTGGGTTCCTGAATCTGCTCGTAGCTTTGTCTAGATTCAGTCTAACCATGCCTCTCTACCGTTTTGATCAAGTTGTGTTTCCCGTGGCTGATAAGTTCATGGGTTTAATGAACCGTGCCTCTTTATATCGTATCTCTTCAAGGAGTCACGTCCAGCTGTCGCGTTTTCCTGTGTCTACGTGACTAGCTGAGTTGTCAAAAGTTGGCTTACGTGTGAAACTNTTTACTCGGCACCTTTTAGGGCTTTTTGCGGCTGTGACAGTCCCGAAGTGACATCTTCAATTATGACTTTTCATCATTATTTTCCTTTTTCTTCATGTTTGACGGTTGTCTTCAAGTATAAAATCATGTTTTCTTTTCTTTGTTTCCACGAAACACTTTTCTAACTTTGTATTTTGTAAAGAACTTTCTTCTTTTCCTATGTAAACATGTCTTCTTCAAACCAACCTCAAAGAGTAATAGATATTGAAAGTTTAGCGCCTTCTTCTGCTCCGATTAGGAGTCGGAGGGGTGGTAGACTTAGAAGTCTAGGATCCACTCCTTCGAGGGGCTATTCTTCTTCTCAGATAGTTCCTTCTCCTTCCACTAGATCTCCAGTTTCTCCGAGATTTACGGTTTCTCGGTCTTTGTCTAGAGGTAGAGGCGAACGCCTTCGTGAATCTGGAGTCGATGAAATTGTCCCTGTTGAGTTTGTTTTCGCTAGGGATAGTCAAGTTCTTGTAGATCAATCTTCTTCTCTTGATAGTGTAGAAAGATATCCAACCCTTATAACTGAGGGTCAGATTTCCCTTGTTCGTAGGGAATGCTTTTGGAAATCTGACTTTCCTGTCTATATTCCGAATAGTAATCAAAGAATAACGTCTTACAAGACGGGATATTCTTTTGTTTATACGTATCCTTTCACTTTAGGGTTTAGACCCCCCATTGACCCAGTTATAATTGAGTTTTGCCGTTTTTTCAATATCTGCTTAGGACAAGTTGGCCCGCTTGTGTGGCGAGTTGTCGCATTCCTTAGGAGTTTGGCTTCTTTAGCCTCGGTTCCTTTTACCTTCAACGATATTCTTCACCTCTACTCTCCTACCTTATTTCGTGAAGGGGTTTTTACTCTGACTGCTAGAAGCAAAAGAGTGTTGATAACCCCTGGAGACGATAAGGATAGGGGTTGGTACCTCCGGTATGTTGTTGTTCCCACTGCTGGTTTAGTGGGTGAAGAAAATCTTCCCTTCCCTTAGAAGTGGAATCGCGCACGTGAGTATGCTTTAGCTTGCATTTAATTTTTCTTGTTTTGACTTGAGATGTTTTATTTAACACCATATCTTCTCATTTTCCTTTTCTCAGCAATCATGAACGCTGTTGAAAATGTCTCCGGTATTCGTGATTGGGTAGAAAAATTATTATCTGTTGCTTCTTCAGAAGAAAGATCTTGGAAGTACCTAGCTGGGAGGTATGGTCGGCAAGTAAAGACCCACGGTAAGTGAAGCTTTTGTTCTTGCATCTTTCCTTACTCGAGTCTTTTTTCTTTTGTCGCTTAACTTTTTTCCTTTTTTAATAGGATTCTCTGCTCGTGGGGTGGCTGCTTCCTCTATCCCGAAGATGTCCTTGGATCAAGCCCAGGAAATTATTATTTGTTCAGCTTCCTCGAAGAGGAAGATTATTGAGTCTCGTTCTATAGAGGAAGAGGAAGAGGGTGCTTTAGTGCACAGGTCACGGAGAAGGCGAATGGTATTAGATGATGAGCCTACTGCCTCAACCTTGCCTCTCGTGTCTGTGATTAAGCCCCCTGTCTTTGATGATATTTTGCATTCCCCTATTCATGGTGGTATTGATCTTGCTCCTGACGACGTCCCTTTGGCTGTTGTCTTTCCTGCTTCTTTGAGAGAAACTGTTTCGTCTATTCCTTTGGCTATCTCAACTTTTGCTGCTGCTTTGCCTGTAACTTCTTTAACTCTTCAACTTTTCATGCCTGCTTCTTTGCCCGTGGCTTCTCCAGCTCCTCAACCTTCCGTGCTTGTTGCCATTCCATCTCTACCTGCTTCCGTGCCTTCCGTTAGGGAAGTAGGGTCTTCCAGCAGAGAGATGCGGCAGGTGGTAATAGAGGTTCCAGCTGAGGGAAACCTTTTCAAGAAGACGGGTGAGCCTGAAGTGTGGCTCAAGCCTTTGATAGGTACCGCTAAGAAAGCAAAGCTATCTAGCCACGATGCTCTTACATGGGCCAATGAGGTCGTGCAATACCTCTTTGAAGGTATGGTGTAAGTTATCCTCTTTCACTCTCGTATATGAAATTTACCATATCTGACTGGTTTATTTCTTGTAGAAACCTTATAGGCATGGAGCTTATGAAGAGGATTTCAAACACGGACCAACAGACAAGAGAGTTGCAAACAGAAGTTCATAATTGGAAAGCACAATATGGTAGCCTAAGGATTGACATGGACGCTTTAGAAAAGGAAATGAGTACCTTGAAGCGGCAGATGAGACTTATGGCAGCAGAACTAGCAGTGGAGCAGGCTTCTTGCAGTCAAGCTGACAAAGATAAGAGTGTTCTGGAGTCTTCGTTCGCGGAGCAGCTGTCCCGTGCCTCAGAGGAGATTAGAGACTTGAAGAACTTGTTGGGGAAGAAGGAAGAATACTCAGGCAAGCTCATTCAATCACTCACTCGTACTCAAGAAGATATTCGAAGGGATTTATACAAATCTAAAACTTTAGAGGAGTTGATTGTTCCATTAAGGGCTGATCATGAAGCTGCGGAGGCAGAGAAGGACGGGTTGAGGGCTGAGCTTCAAGTGTGAGCACAAGATTATGAAGATTTGGAAGAGATGGCTGCTGTCGATGTGAGCTGGGTGTATATGAATTCTCGCCTTGACACATTGATGGAAATGAATCAAGAGGGTCTTGACCTTAGTGCTGAAATAGCCAAAACTAAGGAAGCCATGGAGAAGGCTCAAAAGGGTCATAACCTCTCTTCACCTGATGGTGATATTCCAGCCGCTCATGTCTCTTCATCCTCAGTTGCTCCCGTTCCTTCTGCCTCTAAAGTCAACCCCTCTCTTGAAAAGATCTAGTTGGTTTATCCCTTTTTTCTTTTTCTTTGTATCAATTGGTGGTTACCCCCAGTCCCATCGGAGGTAAATTTGGATTTCCTTTAAGTCCCCAAATGACAACTTAGGGGCACCACAATGTAAATATAAAAATCTTATACGGCTAAGTATAAGTTAATACTTAGTTTTAGCCATTTTTAATATATAAATGTTAGTTCGACTTTTGTTGAGTTTTTGTTTCACTCTTTAAGTCTTTTGCATGCTTTATTTTTCGAGGTTTTAGTTTTACCTTCGAGTTTTGCATGTGTAATGATTTAAACTACTCGTACCTTTTTTATAATAGGCACGATGTCATATTAAATTTGTGCCTTTTTATAATAGGCATAGTTTATGGAAGAGGACCCTTTATAATTGACATGAAGAAGACATCTCAACTTCATGATAATGCAATAGAGTGATAGGAATTGTACACATGTTTAAGAATGTTTTCTAAGGAAAGTTTTTTGTTTAAACTTCCATGACATTTTACATGTGTTTGGTTATCGTCTAAAACTCACGCTTGCAACTGTTTTTTGTTTAACAGATTTTGATATACTCTTGTATTTCGTAACTGTTTTTCATAGGTAACAGTTTTTCGATATTAATACAAGGAAATAACTATTTTTTACTAGTAACAGTTTTTATAAAGATTGGGGTTTTTACCCGCAACTGTTTTGGAATCAGTTTTCTAATAAGTACGAGGGAAATGTTTTCTTATTCGTAACTGTTTTTATTTGATCATAGTTTTTTGAACGAATACAAGGATTTAGATCTTTCATCCATAACTGTTTTATTCGAGAACAGTTTTTTAAATGAGTATATTAATTATGATCTTTTACCCCTAACTGTTTTTGTTACAACAATTTTGAAAAGATGTACATTTCTTTCTCGTGACTAACATTTTGCCTTTCATTCTGAATATGTTAGAAGGTTTTTGCTTTTTGCATTAGGATTTGTATTTGGATGGCTCTTTTGATTTCTTTCGATTCTGCTCGTGTTAGTTGTCTCATTGTGTAGATGGGTCTTTAAGCTCGAGCTTTTGACTTTTTGATAGTCTTCTTTTCTTCGTCTTAGCCTTCCATACTGTATAGTTCCCCAAGTGTTTGAGCTTTGAAGAATAAAATCTCGAGCACTTGTTTATTCCTTCCTTGTGGTCCTTTTCCTGAAAAGGAAAAATATTCCGGACTCGAAGGTATATAGTTTTTTAGATAATGACTGCTTAACCCTTTTTAAAATGTCCATCAGAAAGTGTAACCCTAGACCGGGAATTGTGTTATTTCCTCGTGTCTTTACATGTCTAATATCATCATCTGGTGATGGGTTAGCTTTATGCCTATCATCTAAAAAAGTTAGTAAAATTTTTAAATGTCTAAAATAAAATCGAACGTGTGATACCTGACGGTGGGTATTATTTTCTTTTTAGAAGTAATACGTCTTCATATGGATGGCGTTCCAACTTGTTGGTAGAACTCTGCCGTCCATAGCTTCCAACTCATAGGCGCCTTTCCCAGCTATGCCTCGGATTTTGTAAGGTCCTTCCCAGTTTGGATTTAGCTTTCCTGCACCTGCTTCTTTCGTTGATTGAAAGACTTTTTTGAGGACGAAGTCCCCAATCTTAAAGTACCTGAGATGAGCTTTACGGTTGTAATAACGCTCTATGATTTGTTTTTGAGCTGCCATCTGTATCAATGCTGCTTCTCTCCGTGGTTCGAGCAGGTCCAGGTTGGTCCTTAATTCATCATCGTTTTCACCTTCCATTGTTGTTGAGAACCTTATGCTTGGTTTGCCAATCTCCACTAGTATTAAGGCTTCTGAGCCACAAACAAGTGCGAACAGAGTTTCTCCCGTGGCTATTTTTGAAGTTGTTCTGTATGCCCATAGTACCGCTGGTAACTCATCAGGCCAGTTTCCTTTGGCTTTATCCAGCCGCTTTTTTAGATTGTTAATGATAACCTTATTCGTTGACTCAGATTGACCATTAGCCACGGGGTGGTACGGCGTTGAGGTGATTCGCTTGATTTGCCAACTTTCGAAGAATTATGTGATTTGCGAGCCTATGAATTGTGGGCCATTATCACACACGATCTATTTCGGTATTCCAAAGCAACATATTACATTTCGCCATAAGAAGCTTTTTACTTCCTTTTCTCGCACTTGTTTGAACGCTTCTGCCTCTACCCATTTTGTAAAATAGTCAGTTAGTACGAGTAAAAACCATACATGTCCTTTAGTTGTGGGAAGAGGTCCTATTATGTCCATACCCCATTTCATGAGAGGCCATGGGGATATTATTGGATGTAATAATTTCGGTGGTCGATGCATGTTATTGGCAAACCTTTGGCACTTTCACATTTGAATACGAAATTCTCGACTTCCTCTTCCATCTTAGGCCAATAGTATCCGGCTCTGATTAGAGTTTTCACTAAGGATCTCGCCCCCGAGTGATTTCCACAGTGTCCATCGTGGACTTCTTTCATTTTCCTCTCTAGGTATTTGCACTACCTTCCATGTTTTGAATTGTCTCACGAGCTCTCGTGCTTTTTCAAGATACTGTTGCATTCTGGTCTCTCGAGCGATGTAAGTCCCTTGTATCTGATTTACTACCAGTTGGGAGTCGCTGTTGATCACAATTTGCTCGATTGAGAGCTCCCGTGCAAGTTCAAGCCCTGCAATAACAGCTTCGTACTCTGCTTCATTGTTAGTGACAGGATAACACTTTATAGTTTGTCATGTCTTTTCACCCGTGGGTGATATCAAGACTATGCCTAAGCCGGCGCCTTTTATATTTGAAGAACCATCGGTGAACAAGGTCCATAGGCCTATATTAACACCGTTAAAGAGTTGTAACTCTTTTTATACTTCAGATACAACGTTATTACTAAAGTCAGCAACAAAATCAGCTAGTATTTGAGACTTAATTGCAGTTCTAGGCTGATAGATTATCTCATGCTCACTTAATTATATGGTCCACTTGGTTAATCTTCCTGACAATTCTTGTTTATGCAGAATATTTCTTAAAGGATATGAGGTCACAACAGTGATTGGGTGGCATTGAAAATAAGGTCGTAATTTTCTTGATGCCATTATTAAAGCTAAGGCTAACTTTACCAGATGTGGATACCTAGTCTCATCTTCTAGAAAAGTTTTACTTACATAATAAATTAGTTATTGTTTACCTTTTTCTTCTCTTACCAATACTGCACTTACAACAATTTATGTGACAGCCAGGTAGATGTACAATTTTTCCCCTTCTTTTGGCTTTGAAAGTAGTTGTGGTTGCGATAGATAAATCTTCAGGTTCTTGAGGGCTTGCCGACACTCTTCAGTCCATTGAAACTAATTCTACTTTTTGAGAACTGAGAAGAAGTTAAAACTTTTTTCAGTAGATCTAGAAATAAACCTACCCAAAGCTGCTATTCTCCCTGTCAGTCTTTGAACTTCCTTTTTATTTGTTAAGACATCAGTTATTTCCTCTATGGCTTTAATTTGAGCAGGATTTACCTCTATTTCTCTGTTTGATACAAGGAAACCCAAAAATTTGCCTGATTGCACTCCAAAAGCGCATTTCTCTGGATTTAACTTCATTTTATACCTGCATAAAATATAAAAAGCAGTAGAAAGGTGCTGGAAATGGTCTTGTGGTTGTGTTGATTTTACCAATATGTCATCAATGTAAACCTCCATCGTTTTTTCCAGATGTTCTTGGAACATCTTGGTCACTAACCTTTGATAGGTGGCTCCGGCATTTTTTAGGCCAAAAGGCATGACTTTATAACAATAAGTCCCCTTATTCGTGATAAATAAGGTTTTTTCCTCGTCTAGAGGATCCATTTTAATATGATTATAACCAGAATATGCATCTAGAAAGCTTAATAGTTCATGACCTGCGGTGGCATCAATCATTTGATCTATATGAGACAATGGGAATGAATCTTTGGGACATGCTTTGTTTAAGTCAGTATAATCTACGCATACTCTCCACTTGCCATTCTTTTTAGGTACTACCATGGTGTTTGCTAACCAGTTAGGGTACGTTACCTCTCGTATCGAACCAAGCTTCAAGAGTTTCTGTACCTCTTCGTCAATCACTTGGTTCTTGAATAGTCCTTGCTTTCTTTCTTCTGCTTAACAGGTATGAAGGATAGATCTTCATTTAGTTTATGAGTCATCACTTCTGGTGGAATGCCTGTCATATCTGAGTGGGACCACACAAAGCAGTCTGCGTCATCCTTTAAATAACCAATTAACTTACCTCTTCGAGCGGAGTCTAGCCTCGTGCCTATATACACTTTCTGCTCAGGCTTTTGTTCGGATAATGGAACAGCTTCAAGCTCTTCCGTAGTTTTTTTGATGTTATCATCTTCCTCCGGTTCACGAATGACGTCCGATCTGGAATCCGTTTCTGTGTGGTATAGTTTACCTTCCGTGGTAACTTGATTTTCCTTCTCGTATGTATTTTCTTCGTACCTATTTCAGAAATAATACCTTCCGTACCTATTTGAGCAGTAATTTCTTCCATGCATGTTTGGGCGGTGATACCTGCTTGGGAGACTTCCTTATCTCGTAATTCTTCCACCTCTATTTTCTTGTTGTAGTGTACCACATAATTTATATTTTTTGCGGTCTGTTGATCTCCTTTGATTTGTTGAATTCCCCATTCAGAGGGAAATTTAATTACTTGACGCAACGTGGAGGGTATGGCTTTCATGTCGTGGATCCATGGTTTTCCAATGATCACGTTATAAGCCATGTGAGTATCGATGACTTGGAACCTAGCTCTTTTGATTACCCCCTCAGCATAAGTGCTAAGCTCAATTTCTCCTTTTGTTATAACTGTAGAGTTATCAAACCCTGATATGGCTCGTTCTTTTGGGATTACTTGATCCCCCAGCAGCGTTTATTCCATGACTCTTAGCAAAATGATATTGACTGAACTGCCTGGATCAATCAACACTCTTTTCACGTTAGTGTCATGAATAAGTAAATATATTACCAGAGCATCGTTATGTGGAAGCATTAATCTGCTACTATCAGCATCATCGAAGATTATATCGTCTTCTTCACGAGCACGTTTCCCGTGTGTAGTTATGAACTTTGTGGTTGTTTTGCAAATCACTCCGTTTACTTATTCACCCCCGTGTATTACGTTAACGGTTCATTTTGGAGAAAGAGGCTTTGGGGGCTCTTGCATGTTTCCCATGTATGCATGTTTACCTTTATCACTAAACAATTCTGTTAAATAGCCCTGTTTTAACAAATTTTCTAGTTCACCTTGTAAAAATCTGCAATCCGCAGTTTTGTGCCCATGATCGTTGTGAAATTCACACCAGTGATCTGGGTTTCTTCTACTTGGATTTGACCGCATCTCTTTGGGCCACTTAACCTTGTCTCCCATGTTCCTCAATATTGAGACAAGTTCAGTAGTACTTACATTAAAGGTATGATCCCCAATTTGAGTACTACCTCTAGGTCGTTCATCTCGATCTTTTCTAGATCTAGATGAGGATGAAACTACATCTCTTCCTTGTGGTCTATAGTCCGACCTAGTGTTTTCGAACCTGGATCGGATATCGCATCCCGAGGGTCCTAAGTAAGGATCGTACCTATTTTTACCTGATCTTCTATCTGATTCAGGACGTCTGGATCTGGAATGATCTTCATCTCTCGAACGAGCAATGATATCTTCTTCTATTCTGAGTTTAGTATTGTACCTGTTATATACATCGTTCCATGTTGTGGCGGGGAATTCTCTTAGATTCTCCTTAAGTCTCTTAGTGGCTTCTGAGCTTTTATTGTTCAAGTTGCTTGCAAATGCCATGGCTGCCCAATTATTAGGCACCCTGGGCAACTGCATTCTTTCTCGTTGAAACCTGTCTACAAACTCACAGAGTAGTTCCGTGTCTCTTTGTCTTATTTTGAATATGTCTTCCATTCTCTTTTCAACCTTTTGTACACCAGAGTGTGCTTTTATAAATGAATCTGCAAGCTCGGCAAAAGAGCCAGTAGAATTTTCAGGGAGAAGAGAATACCAGGTTAGAGCCCCTTTGGTAAGTGTTTCCCCAAATTTTTTGACAAGGACTGATTCAATCGCTTGTTTTGTTAAGTCGTTGCTTTATACCCCAGTAGTGAAATCAGTCACATGGTCGCGTGGGTCAGTTGTTTCATCATATTTGGGAACGTCAGGCATTTTAAACTTCTTGGGTATAGTCAAAGGTGCAGCACTTGGCTTCCAAGGTTGTTGAGAATATCTATCAACATTGATGCCTTTGATGACAGGTGGTACACCAGGAATTTGTTCGATGCGATCGTTCTGCTCCTTCATCTGTTTCTGCATGGTTAGCAGTAAATTTTGTAATTTACCTGGTCTCGTTTA
>ML373534.1:117152-204324 GCA_005239525.1 Nicotiana knightiana | reverse complement strand
CCGGTAACGGAACCAATTTGTTTAACCAAAGAATTAGACCCTTTGACTAAAGCTTATTTTTAATATGAATACGGGTTAATGATAATCAAGATAATGGGAAAAATGAATAATAAACAATATTGCAGAAATAAAAGATCGATGTTGATTGTATTCGAGAATCAGATGCCTTTACAAGTTGTATTCCCCTTCCTTATATAGGAGATTCTTATAACGTACTTTTCTTGCTATGGTTACTCATTAATGACTAATTATGAAATTAATGAGGCGTTACAAAGGATAACGGTAATTGGGGTTCAGTTACATAACGTTCGAGTAATCAATTGTGGGTCCCTGAATCTGCTCGTAGCTTTGTCTAGATTCATTCTGACCATGCCTCTCTCCCGTTTTGATCAAGTTGAGTTTCCCGTGGCTAATAAGTTCGTGGGTTTACTGAACTGTGACTCTTTGTACCGTATCCCTTCAAGGAGTCACATCCAACTGTCGCTTTTTCCTGTGTCTACGTGACTAGCTGAGTTGTCAAAAGCTGGCTTATGTGTGAAACTTTTTTTTTTACCAATACACCTATATCCTTTTATAATTTGAAAAACAACTCAAAAAAAATATTGTCCCTTAGTTTTATACTTGCATACAATAGAACAAAGTAGAAGTAGAACAACAATCAATATTGTGGAAGTGTAATTTAGGTCAAAACATACATTCACGCTAAATATATATACCGAATCCCTATTCTAACTCCATGTGAATTCGATCCCAACCTTCGTTAGATTTATTATTTCATTGACCGCCTCATTACCTCATTGTGGTGTGGGTTTGGCCGAGATCAATTTCTGGCGTCGTTTCCGGGAGTTAAACGGATTTAGCTATATATCTAGGTTTTTGTGTGTTCTGTCTTTCTTTCCTTCCGAGTCACTAATTTTGTTTGGAATTGCTAATAGGTACGAAATGGATCTCAACAACGAGCCCATCGGAAATGTGCCATTGGGGGAGGAGGTAGATGATGACCAAGGAGATGAGATTCATCTGAACCTCAAGTAAACATGCGAGGCTGACCACCTCATGATAATATCCCAAACCCTCCCCCACCTCCACCAAGAGTGGCAGCGCACCGGGTGTTGTTGAACGAGGGTTATGCCAGTGCTATAGTCTTGCCCCGTATTAGGGCGGGAAACTTCCAAATCACCAATGTGATGCTTACACTACTTGAGCAACGGGGTTTCTTCACCGGAGCTACAATCCAAAATGCTTACAAGAATCTCAAGGAGTTCGTTGATACTTGTTGGGCGATCAAGCAAACAAATGTTTCCGAGGATGTATTGCGTTTGAGGCTATTTCCCTTTTCTCTATGGGGAAAGGCTTTGGACCGGTTGGAGAGATTACCCAATCATTCCATCCATATTTGGGATGAGTTGGCCGAAAAGTTCATTGCCAAATTCTTCTCTCCTGGGCACATGGCTAAACTGAGGGATGAAATTCTAGCGTTCAAGCAAGAGCCCAATGAGCCATTCCACGAGATTTGGGAAAGATATCTTACCATTGTTAGGGAGTGCCTGAAAAATGATATGACCGAGGCCATGATCCAACAAACCTTCTACAGGGGTATCAACACAACAAATCAGTGTGTGGTAAATTAACTCGTCGGGGGTAACTTCATGAACACGCCTTAGTTTGAAGCTTGTGAAATTTTGGATGAGATGGCAGATACTTCGTCGGCGTGGCAAAGTAGGGCCAATGTTCCTCAAGGTAACCCATATGTCATTCACCTACACAAGGAGCTACATGATCATGAGCAAGCTATTTTGGAGTTGACAACCACAATGAACCAATTGGCCAAGGCTCAGCTTCAACAGGTTCAAGGGCCAAAACAAGTGAATGTTATGGAAGGGGTGAACATGATGATGAACAAGAGATGGTAAAGAGTTCAACAAGTACAAAACTGTCCGAAACAATTTGAATAAGAAGATAGTGGGTATGATCAAGGTGATTCGTATAATGAGCAAGAGGAAGAGGTGCAATATGTCAACAATTTTCAAGGTCAAAGAAACAATGCTCCAAATCAACAACAATGGAGATCACAAGAAAACCAAGGGAATTGGAACAACCAAGGTAACCAAGGCAATTGGGGAGGCAATAATCAAAGCAATTGGGGAGGAAACAATCAAAGCAATTGGGGAGGCAACAACAACCAAGGGGGGTGGAACAATAACAATCAACAGAATCGGGGGTCGGGCTTCCAAAGGCCCCCGATATATCAACAACCAAACAACACGCCTCCATATCCGTCAAAAGGTCCTAGTTCTTCCAATAGTGAAATGGGACGGATTGAAAATATTTTTAAGCAAATGATGGAGAAAAATACCGACTCCGATGCTCAATCAGCCTCCCACAACACCTCTATCCACAATTTGGAGGTTCAACTCGGCCAAATTTCTCAAGCTTTAAATACTCTCCCTAAGGGGGCACTACCTAGTGATACGGTGGTGAACCCGAAGGGTGGGAACAATACGTGGCATGCAATGGCCATAACAACAAGAAGCGGGAGAGGAAGAGTTGCAAGTAACTCAAACCAAAGACAAAATGTGGATGATGATCTGTTGGTTCAAGAAGATGACATGCCAAGAAATGATGTTCAAGATAATGAAGAGGTTAGGATTGGCATTGATGAAAGTGTGGAGGAGACACAAGAAGATGTGAACCCGTCTAGGGAGCACGTGATAGACATACCGGATCCGGTAGTGCAAAAGGCTAAGGCACCCATGCCAAGGCCTCCTCCTCCATATCCTTAAAGACTCTCAAAGCAAAACAATGAGAATCAATTTAATAAAGTTATTGATATAATGAAGAGTTTGTCCATAAATATGCCGTTGGTTGACGCCTTAGAACGAATGCCGCGATATGCCAAGTTCATGAAGGATTTGGTAACAAAGAAGAGATCAATAAACTGTGAAACAATCAAAATGACTCATCACGTGAGCGCTATTGTGCACTCCATGGCTCCAAAGTTAGAATATCCCGATGCCTTCACAATCCCGTGCACTATTGGGAGTGCCGATTTTGCCAAAGCTTTATGTGATTTGCGGGAAAGCATTAACTTGATGCCCTACTCTGCGTTCAAAAATTTGGGGATTGGGCAACCAAGACCCACATCGATGAGGCTAGAAATGGCGGATCGAACCATGAAAAGGCCATTGGGGATAATTGATGATGTGTTAGTTTGGGTCGACAAGTTCATCCTTCCAGCGGACTTTGTGATCCTTGATTGCGAGGTTGACGACGAGGTGCCTATTATCTTGGGGAGACCTTTCCTTGCTATTGGGAAGGCTCTAGTGGATTTGGAAGCCGGTGAGCTCACTTTCCGGGTGGGTGATGAAAAAGTGGTGTTTCATGTATGCAAATCAATGAGCAACCAAATAGCACCGAAGTTTGTTCGTTCGTGGATCTAGTGACCGAAGTAATTGTTGATGACACACGTGATGTGATAAATGTTGAGGATACCTTGGAAGCTGTGTTGTTAAATCATGATGAGGATGAAAAGGAAGGCTTTGTAGAATGTGTCAATGCTTTTCAAGGAATGGGATCATATACTTATGAGCCTAGAAAATTATCCTTGGATCTTGAGAACAGGAAGAATCCTCCAACAAAGCCCTCAATCGAGGAGCCTCCCACCCTGGAGTCAATGCCTTTGCCTTCACACCTTAGGTATGAGTTTCTTGGACCTTGTTCCACTTTACCTGTCATTCTTTCCTCATGCTTAAATAACGTGCAGGGATATTCTACCTTGGCGGTGCTCCAAAGGAGGAAGAAAGCAATAGGTTGGACATTGGCGGATATTCGAGGTATAAGCCCCGCCTTTTTCATGCACAAAATTATTCTAGAGTAGGATTCCAAACCCTCTGTGGAACGTCAAAGAAGATTGAATGAATGTATGCAAGAGGTAGTGAAGAAGGAAATCATCAAATGGTTGGATGCCGGGGTTGTTTACCCCATTTCCGATAGTTCGTGGACCTCGCCGGTGCAATGTGTCCCAAAGAAAGGCGGCATGACTGTGATAAAAAATGACAAAAATTAATTTATCCCCACAAGAACTGTCACCGGGTTCAGAATGAGCATGCATTATAGGAAGCTCAACAAAGTCACTAGGAAAGACCATTTTTCTCTTCCATTTCTTGATCAAATGTTGGATAGGTTGGTCATACGTGCTTTTTATTGCTTCCTTGATGGATACTCCAGCTATAATCAGATTCTTATTGCTCCTGAAGACCAAAAGAAGACCAATTTCATTTGTCCCATGTCACTTTCGCATTATCGCAGATGCCATTTGGGTTATGCAATGCACCAACGACTTTTCAACGGTGTATGATGGCCATCTTCACCGATATGGTGGAGGTCTTTCTTGCGGTTTTCATGGATGATTTTTCTGTGGTGGGGAATTCTTTTGAGGAATGGTTGGATAACTTGGACAAGGTATTGGCACGATCTGAGGAAACTACCTTGGTTTTGAATTGGGAGAAGTGTCACTTCATGGTCGAGGAAGGCATTGTCCTCGATCACAAGATTTCAAAGAATTTTATTGAGGTTGATAAATCCAAAATTGAAGTGATATCCAAACTCCCTCCCCCTACTTCCATGAAGGGAGTGAGGAGCTTTCTAGGTCATGTGGGGTTCTACCGCCAATTCATCAAGGACTTTTCTAAGGTGGTAAACCCCTTGTGAAAACTTTTGGAGAAAGATGCCAAATTCCATTTCATTGAAGATTGTATGAAGGCATTTGAATTACTCAAGTATAAGTTGACTACTACTCCTATTATCAGTGCACCAAATTTGAGCTTACCCTTTAAGCTCATGTGTGATGCGAGCGATGTGGCGGTTGGAGCGGTATTGGGGCAACGTATTAACAAGATCTTCCATCTGGTCTACTATGCTAGTAAGACCATGAACGAAGCCCAAGTCAACTATTCAGTGACCGAAAAAGAGCTTCTTGCCATTGTCTTTGCTATGGAGAAGTTTCGCCCGTACTTGATGGATACAAAGGTGATTGTTCACACTGACCATACGGCGCTTCGATATTTTATTAGCAAGAAAGATTCTAAGGCAAGATTGATGTGGTGGGTACTTATTTTACAAGAGTTTGATCTTGAGATTCAAGAATGCAAGGGGAGTGAAAACCAAGTGGCGGACCATTTATCCCAATTGGAGGAGGAGGGAAGGCCACATGATGGCCTTGAGATCAATGTATCATTTCCCGATGAGCAACTCTTATCAATTTCTATGACCGGGATGCCATGCTTTGACGATTTTGCCAATTAGCTTATGAGTGGCATTGTACCGAATGAGTTCTCTTCAAACTAAAGGAAGAATCTCAAACGGGACTGCCTGGACTACTATTGGGATGAGCCCTATCTCTTCAGAATTTGTACTGATGGTGTGATCCAAAGATGTGTACCTGAAGAAGAAAAATTGGGAATTCTTGAGGCTTGCCACTCTTCGCCATATGGTAGTCACCATGGTGGTGCAAGAACAGCTACAAAGGTATTAAGTTGTGGATTTTGTTGGCCTACTCTTTACAAGGACGCTAGCAATCTCGTCAAGCGTTATGATGAATGCCAAAGGGCCGGTGTGATTTCCAAGAAAAATGAGATGCCCCTCACCACCATCTTGGAGATTGACATTTTTTATGTGTGGGGCATTGATTTCATGGGTCCGTTTGTGAGCTCAGTGTAATTGTGCGGTCTGCAGTAAAATTGTTCTATCCACACTGCTGAATGATCAGAGAGACCCATAGTCTGAATCTGGGGGTTGTGCTACCGCACTCACTTTTGTGTGGTCCGCACTTGTGGTTGTGCAGCCGCAATGATATTATGTTGTCTGCACTATTGAATGATCAGAGAACTCATAGTCTGAACTTGCGGGTTGTGTGGCCGCACTCACTTTTGTGCGATCCGCACTTGTAGTTGTGCAGCCGCAATGTGAAATTGTGTAGTCCGCACTCGGCTGTCTGCAGCCGCACTCACTTTTGTGCGGTCCGCACAGCCTCTTCTAAGTCTGTTTTACTGCAACTTTTCAACATGCATTTGTATACACTTTGAGCTTCTATTCTAGCTGATCCCTATTGCTATGTGTTGCAGAAATGGTTAGAAGTGGAAAAGGTGATGCACCAAAAGGGAGGGGTGAGCCCTCACGGGGCCGAGGTCGAAGCTAGAGTAACCTACCACCTGCCATCCAGAAAATCATAAGCAAGAAAGCAACTGCCAGTAGACTTCGTGACTTCTCTGACACCAGTGAATATGCCCTGTCTGGGGAAGCCTGCAAGGGTCACTCGGTGGAGGTCCAGCCTGAAACCCAATCCCATCCACCACAATCCATAGGGCGCTATCAACTGTGCAATGAGCCTACGGACAACTCCTCCGCTGGTTCTGATGCGGGAAGTAAGGGTTCCGAGCCCTCCTCTTCACCTTCTCCTTTCGCACCAATCAATGTAGATAGTGATGATGATATACCATATGGCGGAAGAGGAGGTGACACTCGAGTGGGTGGCATTGAGAGGTCAAGAGAAGAGAGATGTGGGAGGACAGATTTGTCAGCCTGAATGCGTTCAACAGGTTCAGAGAATTGTTGTCCCAAATATCGCTCACACTTGAGCGAAAGTTCGTGATGAAGGACTTGGACATTCACAATCCAAATGTCCTCAGACAGTTCTGGGAGCGAAAGTATGGAAATAGGGTCGTGCATAATTTGGTAAATACTGAATTACCATACCGAAATCGAAAATTTTGGTATTCGGTATGGTATTTGGTTTAAGTTTTTAAAGTAATTTGGTATAAGGTATGGTATTTGTTGATACCCAATTTTTTGTCAAATTATTTTTAAATCTGCATATATACCTTCCAAAATCACTTGGTATTTTTCCATAATTTTCCTTATTTTTATTAAATTTTTTTCTAATTTATTCAGTACTCTATACTCAATAATTATTCATAAATTACATTATAAATAATTTCAAAAGATTTCCTAGCTCAATATATCATTTTTAATCCTATTAGGATTTAATTATTTTATAAATTAGTCAATTTGGCATTATTTGGCTATAATTACACTAATTTTGCAGTTATAGCCTAATTATACATTTTATACAATTTTAATTCAATAGTTAGTTATATTATATTTTTAAATATTATTTAATTACTTAATTTCACCTATTTATCATTAATTTAATTTTATGTAATTATTAGCTATTTTTATTAATTATGTATCTATTTAATTGGGTATTTAACAAATAGCCAATTTTATTCTAATTTTAGCCTAATTAAATACGGCCCCAACCCCAATTAAATTAACCCAATACCTAGGCCCAATCCATTAAAATCACCCGACCCAACTTGTGTTTTAACCTGAGTCGTTGATCAATTTTGATCAATGGCTCAGATTATCTCTTACCTTAATTAACCCTAAACGACCTACCCCAAACCCTCATGTCCCCCTCTCATTCTCTTGTTACACTCCGCCGTCCTCTTCTCTCATCTATCTCAAATGCTCTATGCTAGAACCGCCATGGTTCTCACCGGCCGTTGCCTTACCGGCCTTTATGGTGGTCTCACCACTCCCCTACCTTCATGACTCTCCTCCCTTGCGCCGAATATCACCACCTTGAGGCCCTCAGAGGAGCCAGAAGGCGGTTCACTCACCCGATGGGTTCTCATGCCATTTCCGGCCACCTCTGGCCGTCTGAGTAAGATCTATAACCTTTGGGGTTAAAGCCAATAACATTTTAAGGCTTTCTTGTCTTTTTTGGGTTCTCTTCGAAACCCTAGTTCTTTAAATCTTCCGATTCTTTTAGATCTGTAACAGATCTATACCTATAATGAGTTCTTTCTATGTTTTCTTTAAAGATTCTTCAGGTCCCTAAACTATTTTTCAGTTTTCGAACTAGGGTTTTCAAAATCCTTTTCAAAGCTGTTCTTTTTCTGGTTTCTCAGCATTATTTTATGATTTTACCGTGTTTAAACATTGTGTGAGTTTTTCCCCATCTGGTCTGATTCATTTTTGTTAAAAACCCCCAAAGTTCTCGGTTTCAATCTGTTGTTCCAAGTTTGTTTGTGATAATATGTTTACCTGTTCTATTGTGTTTACTGTGTTCTCATTAATACTTCTTGATTTTGAGATTTTACCCCATGTTTGCCTATTAGGGTTTTTGGATTCAATTACTTTTGCCTATATCTTGTCTATGCTGTGATTCGTACTGTGTTCTATACGAATCCTTAACTTCTATATGACTTTACCTTACTAGTCTTTTATGGTTCTGATTGTTGTCCATTATATGCTTATTGCACTTATTCTCATAATGTTGTTACAAATCAGTGCTATCTTTTCTATTTGTGAATCCCTGAACCTCTATGATTGATACTTCACTGATTTTGCATAATGTTCTCTACTGATTTTTGAGTATTTCCTTAATTAAGACGTGTTAATTTCTTGTTTCTCTTTGCTTGTATCATGCCTATCCCGCTAATGTGTGATATTCTCCTTAATTGATACTGATTTCCAGGATATAAATTATGTCTTATCTTATTTCCATAAATAATTTTGCTGTCAAATTAACTCACACATATTTTCCTTAAAATTGAATTCTGAACTTAGCCTTACTTACATGTGATATACCTATACCATACTTATACTACTTCCTTAATGTGTTAAAATCAGCTTTACATAACTCCTTTCCTTATCTGTCACTGCTTATTACCATTTGAGTGTGACTCCTTAATAAAAGGAAGTCTTTTACCAATTTTGATTCTAATTGACTGCTTACTCCCATAATTACTGTTGAAACTGTTATTTTACCTTATTCTTCTGCATGTCTTAAACTATAAATACCTTTTCTCTCCTTAAAAAAGACGCGAACAATACACTGTTCTGAACTCTCTTACACACACATACTCTCATGTTTCTCTTGCTGTTTAATTGCTACTCAGTCGGCTGAAAGCTAAGACTGAGTGATTATACTGTTCTATTGCTCTACACACTACTGCTCTACTTCTCTTCACTTTATTGTTGTCCACTTTGCACTCATTCTTTCATTCAACTGGTATGTTTTCAGTTTAAGTTTACAGCATCCAAAACAATATGTTTCTGTTTGTCTTATGATTCCTTTTGTTTCTCTTATGTTTCTACTTGTGGTTCTGTTGTTTACGTTGCAATTAGCATGCCTGTTCTGTCTATGTGATTTCCCCTTTCCCCCTAGTTCAGCATGTCTATTGCTCACTTTCTTACATGTTTCCACTACAATTCTGCCTTACCCCTGATTCCTAACACTATAGGCATGTATTCATGACCCCTAGTTACTATGAAATCATGAACCCTTCCCCTTGACCTAATGTGTAACTCTGTTTAGCACCCCTTAATCTAATGTTGTTAAGCTCCTGGCATGAANCCCCCCCCCCCTTCCTTGTTTGTGACTGCTTCCTTGCACTATGCATGTTGATATGGTTCTGAGTTGTAGATTGTCTTACCCTCTTGCCTTTCAAACTGTTTTTCACTAAAATCAAAATATGTTGTTCTCCAAAACTTATTTCAAATTACTCATTTTCAAATTGCTTCAAAACTATGTCAAGCACTTCCACTATACTCTTAGACACTAGGTTCGACCCCTCTTGTGTGAGCATTGCCTTGGGATCCTTGAGCTCCCTCTGAACTTTGACACACAAGGGTTGTCCCCTCCACACTACACTTACTCTATCTTGGCTATGAAATCTGGGTGTGAGCACTGCCCGGTATCCTTTGAGATTCTTAGGGAACTCTGACACACCTGGAATATGTGAAAGGCTGGGAACTAATGGAGTTTGAGGCATTATGGGATTTTGGGCCTATTAGTAGGCTCCCTATAGCATAACTTCTTCTTTTTCTTATTTCAGTTATGTAATTTATGCAAATGTCCTGTAATAACTACTTGTAAACAACTCTGGGGATGGATAGTGGAAAGGGAAAGGGTGACTATGTATGCTTTAGCTACTAAAAGGGTAGAAGACATGTTATTTGGTTTATATTCTTACTTGCACAATAGAAACCATGCTTAGGACTCATTTCATGCAATAGAGATCATGTTCCCTAGGATTTATACTTACTGTTTTCAGCATGTCCATCTCACTGTCATATCACTTAGAGAATTCTGCGTTAAAATGTGTTAATAATCAGTACTTTGCAATTATGCTCTATGCTTCCATGTACACTTAAAGATCCTGTTTAGGGTAAACAACACTAAAATAAACTGCCATTCTTGCATCTTCTGAAATCATGCTTAATGCTGTAATTATTGTGCATTTAGAAATCCTGCTTAGGATTTTGTATATGCATCATTCTGTATCCCTATCTGTGCATTAGATATCATGTTTTAGGACTCATTCTCCGCCTAATTACCAATGCATGAATAAGGACCTAAAACTGTTTTACCACGTCTCTAAACAATTAGTGACACTTTTGCATTTGACGCAACACCTAAGTACAACATGTTTAGGCAAAACAACTCAAACTGTTCCTTTAATAATCTGGGTAATTACCGAGCATTGTCCTACGCCTAGGCAAGCCTTAGGTAATTAAAGTTGTTAAAACTGGAAATATGTCTATTTATGTATGTTGCTTAATTATCAACATGATAAAATCAGTAAGTAAAACTGATCAAGACTCCTTCTACGAGTTATGCAATAAATCTGTCTTTGTTATTATCATCTAGGTACCATGTCTTAGGATTCTGAATTTAAATACTGCCCTTAACTGTGTTTGAGTCGTGCTGTCTAATTGTATTACTTGTGGAGGTAAACTTGAGCCTTTACTTGCTTTATATATCTTCCCATTAACTGCAGTCCTATATGCTTTTGTTTGTCGCCCTAGAATTTTACCTTTTAAACCTGAGGGTCTGCTTAGTACCTCCCTCTTAGGATAATAGTCCTAACCTCCTCCGGGACTGATAGGAAGGGGTGGGTAATAGCACGCAATAGAGTTCGTGATCAACACGCACTTTAATTACCTTCACGGGGTGGGAAAGGATAGAATATGGATATGATGACCGGTGCGCTAATACCACGTGTAGCCCCTCTTTGAGGAAGTGATTACCGGGTATTGTACTGGTGTGATCCATATTGTTATAAACCTAGGATATCCTTCATATTCTTATATTGTAATCCTTTCAAAATCTAACCTTCTTTACTATTTCTTTTAAACATCTGCATGTTTAAGACTTAAATCCCCTCTTATTTCAGCCTTTATTTGCTGGCTTGCTAAGCCGTGCAAATTCACAAAAATCTGTTTGGCCGGGAACCACACTTGTGGATCCTTAGGGGTGCCTAACACCTTCCCCTTAGGATAACTTCAAGCCCTTATCCTATCTATGGTTAGCAACATAGTTTTAAATGAACCCTATTTGGTGTCCTAACGCACCTTTAAAAAAATTTGTTAGGTGGCGACTCTAAAAAACACAAACCCCTTTCCCAAAAGGAAAGAGTTGTCCCAAACGAATGTCATAAACCCGATCTCCGCGAGGAAAGAGGGGGCGCGACAACATGGCGACTCTGCTAGGGACTTGTCTAGGCTTTTACCATTTCAAACGGCTTTGTGAACTTGTCTTTACTTTGTTAATACTTGCGACCTTTCCCTTTCCCCCTTTTATGTGCAATTTCTTGTCTATTTCTTTAAGCATTTATTTTTTCTTCAAAAGTAACTGACCTGCACTTTCTGTTTCCTTCTTTTGTAACCGCTTTTAAATTATAAATTGTTGTATTTACTGCTTTCATAATGTGTAAACACATGAAAACATGTCTTTAATGCGTATTTATTGCATAATCATGCTCAACATTCATACTGCACTCTTGCCAAACAAAATACTATAGCTACGCTTAATGAGTGGTTGCGCCCTTCCTATATTATTCCCCCTAAATTCGGAAAGGCTTATTTGCGGTAAAACTAGTCGACCAGCGGTGCAGTCGACAGTTCCGTGCCTTTCCCCCTTGAGTTGACCGCTCGAGGGTACCAGTCTAAAACCCCATAGAAACCTTACTCCGTTATGTTGTTTCATGCATCATGGTCAAACCTAGCCAGGCTAAAGTGTGGTCCGCACGATAGCTTTTAAGATCGCCTTATCCAAAGTCCAATGGGTTTCCCTGAACCCAAACGGACATCATCACGTTCTGTGCATTTATTTGGAGAATTAAATGCTTTATGCTAATTGTTGATGTTAAATAGTCGAGTCTGGTGGTAAGGGCCTAACCTTGTTTGCCTTGTAGGAAAAAAAAAATGAGGCACGAAGTCCCCAGATTCGGCATGGTCTCCAATATCCCTCCAAGATTACTAAGTTGGTGGGAAGATTTGCATTCTAGTGACAAAAATCTCGTCAGGAAATACTTGGGCAATCTACCATCTCTCCTAGAAATCCAGCCTAACATCATGATAATAGAGGCTGCTACCCTGTTCTGAGATTGTGAAAGGTCTGTGTTCTGCTTTGGGGACATTGAAATGACACCTTTGCTGGAGGAAATAGGAGGATTGGCTGGCCTAGTATGGGAAACCCTGGGGTTGCTAATGCTTGAAAACCGCACAGGCAAAGGTTTCCTCAAAATGATGGGTCTAAAGAAGAATGCAAAACTGGTATGCTTAAAGAAGTCATACATCCCTTTTGACTACTTGTATGAGAGGTACGGTCACAACAAATCATACCGTACCTACCACGACGAGTTTGCCATCACATCCTTGGGACACATCCATCGTAGGGTATTCTTCTTCATGTTTTGCTTCTTGGGTCTGATCGTGTTTCCCATAAAAAAGGATAGAATCCACACCAGATTGGACATGGTAACCAAGACACTAATGGAAGGAACTAATAGGCAAGACTTCAGTATTGTGCCCATGATCATTGCAGACATATATCGAGCCTTGGAAAAGTGTCAACGAGGGGTAAGACATTTCGAAGGTTGCAATCTACTACTTCAGCTTTGGCTCATGGAACATCTCAAAAAGGGCGAGTACAGACAAGAAGTTCATCGAAGAGTTTGGGATGACCACATCGCTTTCCACCATCCAAAGCGAATGAATTACATCCCCGACATGTTTGCTCAGCCTGAGAACGCCAAAGGATGGGTCGAGCTCTTTTGTAATCTGACTAAAGAATAGGTACAGTGGATGTTCGAGTGGTTTCCGGCAGAGGAGTTCATCGCCCATTCCAGAGATGCACCATTCCTAATAATAATTGGTCTAAGAGGAACATACCATTACGTCCCTCTTCAAGTTATGAGGCAAGCGGGTAGGAAGCAAGTCATACCCAGGGTCGACAAGATGAGCCATCTTCGAGCTGACTTCCAAAATGAAGATAGTCCTCACAAGTGCCAAGCCTAGCGCATGTGGCACTGCAAGATTATAATGGAGAAGGACACCATCGAGCCAGACAGATACCACGCCGGTTGTACCCCTTTCTATCCTGGTTGGTTGGCAGAAAATTGGGGTGGTCTGAGCGAGCCAGGGTTCGTTCAGGGCCACAGGGTTATAGATGAAAAGGCCGAGGCACAAGTCAAAAACAACCAACTGCGCAAGAGGATCCGTGAGTGTGAGGATGAGCACCGCGAAATACATGAGTCTAACAAGAAACTGATCGAGGAATGGAAGGATATGGCTATAAGCACCAACAAGAGGTTAAGGTATTTGGAGCAAGGCATAGGGGAGCTGG
This sequence comes from Nicotiana knightiana, assembly GCA_005239525.1. Lineage (NCBI taxonomy): Eukaryota > Viridiplantae > Streptophyta > Magnoliopsida > Solanales > Solanaceae > Nicotiana > Nicotiana knightiana. The sequence goes on along the minus strand of ML373534.1, from coordinate 190,628 downwards.
AGAAAAAATTTCTCAAAAGGATTGAAGAATGTCAAAAGGCTGGAGGGACCGACGAAGGTCATCTAGCCAGAGCATATCTGTTGTTGGGGCTTCGCGAGTTGGGGGAGCTATACGAGGGAAGCAAGAATGCCGAGTCTGGGGAAGGTCCTTCTGGGACCAAGTAGCTAGGAATGTCTTTCTTTTACTTATCAATGTAATAAGTTCAATGGCCATTAGTGACCTTTACTTCCTATTTATTTAGTGTCGTTTTGGGGTTCGTCTATTTTCTTATCAATAAAATGAGGCATTTGGCATCTTAAGTTCTCCAAATCAATTTGTCGCTAGGCCTACCTCGGGCACAAAGGAGGTCCCCAAATTAGGACGCACTTTACATTTCCACACTATGTGTTTAAATACCACAATACTTTTCATAATCCTCACTGACTTGGCTACTTTTGTTTTGTTTTTCTCTTTCTTTATTATTCCCCTCCCTAAAGGTTAGTTCGTGCACTCTGGCATCCTCATCCTATATTACAAGATCCAGGGGCCCTCCACCCTCTCCTCCTTTTAGTCCTCCCAAAGGCAAGAACAGCGATAAAAAGAAAATGGAAGATTCAGGCAACAACAGAAATGAGAATGTGGTTGAAGGGGTAGAGGCCACGGATGGCCAGGGTATTCGGCTTTAGAATGAAACTGTGTCGCAGTTGGAACGGAAGTTGTTGAAGTTCCAAGAAGAGTTTGATCAATTTCGGAATCTGGCAAACATGTCATTCTCCCTCAACGTCCCAGACGTTAACATCCAGAATCCTGCACCTCCTCAAAACATCCCAAAACAGCAAAATCATCCCTCAACTCATCATCACACCACCCCACCAAAAAACCAAATCCCCACTCAAATACCAAACTTACCCAACACCTCCACTCACATATCAACCAACCCCAAATTACCAATCACCCTCATACCAAGCTCCACCACCAACTTACCAATCACCTCCATCACCGACATATCAACCTGCTTCACCCAGATACTCACAACCCGCTCCTGTCTACCACATTTACAATTCCCAACCATCTCATTACCAATCACCCTTACCCGTCAAAACTTCCCTAGACCTCATCCTAATTTCGATTGCAGACCTCCAAAACAGTATACCCACATCGCTAAACCCATCGACCAGCTGTATGAGAAGCTCAAAGCTGCTGGTTATGTCACCCCCATCCTTACTGCAACCCCTGAGAATCCTTCTCAATGGGTCAACCCAAACAAGTCCTGTGCATACCACTCCAGCATGAAGGGGAACACCATCGATGAATGCCGATCTTTGAAGGACAAGATACAATCCCTGATTGACAACAAGGTCATCGTGGCAAAGGAATCCGCTCCAAATATCCGCAACAATCCTCTTCTGGACCGTAAAGGTGGAGGAATCCACTTGATTGAAATAGAAGATGATTGGGACCCCGAGGGAGCATTCGGGTTGATCGAAGAAGACGAAGATCCAAAGAAACCTGCAGTCACTCTCAACCCGATCATAGTACAGATTCAACCGTCTGAGGATGCTGAGATAAATATGTCCATGCCTCTTGAGTTTGAAGCAGCGTCACCTGCAAAGACACCAGTATCAATTGAAGTTGAGTTCGTGTCTCCGGCAAAGGCTCCCGCACCATTTGAGGTTGCCACATTACCACCCTATGCACATGTTCCATTCAAAGTTAGGGTAGCTGCACCAATCACGGTGGAAATATCGACCACGCCACCCTTCTATACAAATATTGTACCATGGTACTATACAGTCGAGGCGAGAAGGAAAGGCAAAGTCAAGACTGAAGAAGCTGTTGCAGCGTAGGGTATGACAAGAACTGGTAGTGTCTATACCCCTGAACATCTGGCTGAATCCAGCATGCAGGCTTCCAATCGGCCTCCCATTATCGAGACAGGTCCGGACGACCTTTGGAGGAAAGTACAGGCCAAGGAGTATTCAGTCATCAACTAGCTGAACAAAATGCCAACGCAAATATCCATCCTCTCTTTGCTGCAGAATTCTGAGACGCACAAGAATGCTTTATTGAAGGTGTTGAACAAAGCCTATGTGCCAAACAACACCACTAGTGGAGAAATGGCTAATATGGTGGGCCAAGTGTTGGAGAGTCACAAGATCACTTTCCAAGAGGACGAGCTGCCTCTTAAAGGGTTGGGCCATAACAAAGCACTTCACATCACTGTGCAATGCGAAGATTATTTCATCACCAGAATCCTAATCGATGGGGGATCCAGTCTTAACATCTGTCCGCTGATAACACTCAATAAATTGGGTAAAGGGCTGCATGATATGAAGGATGGAGCGATCAATTTGAAAGCCTTCGATGGATCTCAGAGGTCCACCATTGGTGAGATCAGCCTATGCCTGCAAATGGGGCCAACTTGATTCGAGGTGGACTTCCAAGTGATAGATGTGCCAGCGTCCTACAATCTGTTATTGGGACGACCCTGGATCCATGCTGCTGGGTCCGTAGCATCAACGCTACATCAGGCAGTTAATTTCTAGTGGAACCACCAAGAGGTGATTATTCATGGTGACGGTAGCAACCCTATTTACAGTCGCCAGACTATCCCAGTGATTGAAGGAAGAAGGAAGCCAGGCGGAGAAACTTACCACCACATTGAACGGGTCAACACTTTCGACAAAGACAAATGGTGGGATAGAAAGATCGCAAGTATGATGAATTGCCAGAAGTACGAGCCAGGTAAAGGGATTGGAAAGAACCTTCAGGGGATCTCCAAACCTATCAAACTCAAGAAGCACGATACCACTTTTAGTTTGGGATACGAATACACTTGGGAAGAATTCAAAAACTGGTCGCCACCACGGCATGGTCCTTATTACCCTTTGAAGCAACCGATACCGCATCTGGAGCAGACCTTCCAACAAGCCGACGTTATTTATGGATCAGACAAAGAAAAAGCACTTGCAGCAATGAGGAACTTGTTTCAGGAGGAAAGTGATATGGACTGCTGTGTTATTCTCGAGGAGGAGGGGGAGAAAGGCCCTTCCATACAGGCTGTGAGCAGAGGGACGTACCTCAAGAATTGGACTGTTAGGACAACCAAAGCCCGACGAGCCTCGGGGTAGCAAGGCTAAAACGAGCGCTATTCATAGTTTTTCTTTACAAAATGATTTCCTTTTTCGCATTTTAATTCCTGCAATAAGATCTTCAATGTTCCAAACAATCATTCAGTTTATCAAAAGAATTTTAAAAATTTTCTTATGAATTAATATTTATTGCTATCATTTTTCTCTCATTACTTTACTATACAACATTACTATTACCTGTCCTGATGAACCGATGACTGTGACATGCAACGAGACAATGCAGCAAACAGACGTGGATTCAGAAGAAGATGACATACCTGATGAGATTGTCAAAGAAGTTGAGAATTTTGAAAAAATACCTAAGTCCAACCTGGACGAGACTGAAATCATCAACCTGGGAGATTCAGAAAACATCAGGGAAACACGAATCAACATTCATTTGTCACCGTCAGAAAAGAACGAATATGCAGCATTTCTAATGGAGTATGAGGACATATTCGCCTGGTCGTATGACGACATGACTGGTCTAAGTACGTCTATTGTGGACACAAATTTCCAACCAATCCTATGTGTCCACCGGTAAAACAAAAGCTCAGGAAGTTCAAACCCGACATGAGTTTGAAAATCAAAGAAGAAGTCACCAAGCAGATCAATGCCAAGGTTATCAGGGTAGTTGAGTACCCAACATGGTTAGCCAACATTGTGCCAGTACCAAAGAAGGATGGGAAGGTCAGAGTCTGTGTCGACTACCGGAATCTCAATCGGGCTAGTCCGAAAGACGACTTCCCTTTGACAAATATACATATCCTGATTGAAAATTGCGCCAAGCATGAACTACAATCATTCATGGATTGCGTAGGTGGTTATCATCAGATCTGAATGGATGAGGAAGATGCTGAGAAAACGGCTTTTATTACGCCATGGGGAGTGTACTGTTACAAGATGATGTCATTCGTCCTGAAGAATGTAGGGGCCACCTACATGATGGTTATGACCACCATCTTCCACGACATGATTCACAAGGAGATCGAGGTATACGTGGATGATGTTATTATCAAGTCTAGGTAATCCACTGACCACATGGAAGATTTGAGGAAGTTCTTCAAAAGGTTGCGGAGATACAATCTGAAGTTGAACCCCGCGAAGTGAGCATTCGGGGTTCCTGCTGGAAAGTTTCTATGGTTCATTGTCAGCCTCCAAGGGATAGAGTTGGATCTGTCAAAGGTCAAATCCATTCAAGAACTACCGCCGCCAAGGAACAAGAAAGATGTGATGAGTTTCTTGGGGAGACTTAAATATATCAGCTGATTCATAGCACAGTCTACAGTTATCTGCGAGCCGATCTTCAAGATGCTGAAGAAGGACGCCGCAACAAAGTGGACCGATGATTGTCAAAAGGCTTTTGAAAAAATCAAGGCATACCTATCAACATCACCAGTCTTGGTACCACCTGAGCAAGGTAGACCTCTGTTACTCTACCTTGCAGTGTTAGATGGAGCTTTTGGCTGCGTTCTGGGGAAGCATGATGAAACAGGAAGAAAGGAGCAAGCCATTTATTATCTCAGCAAGAAGTTCGCCAGATATTCTCTATTGGAACGCACTTGTTGTGCTTTGACTTGGGTAGCCCAAAAGCTGAGGCATTACTTTTTTGCCTACACAACATATCTCATATCGAGGATGGATCCATTGAAGTACATCTTTCAGAAGCCCATGCCCACTGGCAATCTAGCCAAGTGGCAAATCCTACCGAGTGAGTTCGATATTATCTACGTGACTCAGAAAGCTGTCAAGGGACAAGCACTGGCAGACCATCTTGCTGAGAACCTTGTAGACGGAGAATACGAACCTCTATGTATTTTCCTGATGAAGAGGTATCATTCATAGGAGAAGACATTGCATAATCCTATGACGGTTGGAGAATGTTCTTCGATGGAGCAGCGAACTTCAAGGGAATTGGCATTGGGGCAGTCCTAATATCAGAAATCGATCAGCATTATCCGGTATCTACCGAGGACATACCGCTCTACGATCCGAGATCATCTGTGCTCAAAGGTCATCGTTCAACTAGAGCTGGATGATTTTCAAGCGGTACCAAAGGAAGCTCTCATGGTGAAGCACTGAAGCATGTGTTAAGAGATATCAAAACTTAAGCGAAATTCACAAGGGAGTGTAAAGGTATTGATATCTTACCCGGTTCATCCCCTGCTACGCTTCGTTAAAGAGACTTGCACGCCCACCTCGTTCATCTTTGCTTGATCCTCCTCGGTCACTAGGCATCATAGGTAGCTGGCTATGCCCACTGGAGCGGATAGAAATAGAGCATCCTCTAGGACCATAAGAATGAGTGTCCTCTTGCGGTCAGGGTCCACGCTCGATGCAGGAAACTGCTTCACCAGTTTTGGGCTTGAACGCGGCCCGCCAGTTTCTGAGGGCACATCCTTCTTCGGGATCTCCAGGTTGCCCAACCCAGAAAATCTTCCAAAATTGACATTTCCACGCCATCAAAGAAGGAGTGGAGAGGGTCATCTGAACCATGAACTCCTTCGCTTGACTTTTCCTTATCCGCTTAGGTCTTTTTAATCATAGACTCGGTATAGGAGGGCGCCTCGATGATGTCTCCATACCGGTCGCCTCCTTCATAATAGAAACGACTTCTCGGGAGGTCATAGACCCCCTCTCCACTTCGGCCTCTCGAGTCGCAAGGGGATCGGCCTCGTAGTTCCTTTACTTGGTTGCCGCCTGCACCCCGACAGGGGTCGATCCATGAGCGACAAAGATGTCATCTTCTTCAAACTCATCCCTGAGACAGCGAAGTGAGTCAGAGTCTGGTACCCGGGACTTGGTGTTCTTCTTGGGCTTACGAGCCCGGGAGGCCGCCCTCTTTTTTATCTTCACCTTGGGGTCAGGGGAACCCGAGGACTTTCTTTTCCTCATCTTCTCCCCCGCGGCAGCCTCGGGCTGTCCCGAAATGGAGGGATTAATGGATAAGAAAGCATCCTCGTCCCAATCCAGCGGCCTAAGTTCTATGTCCTAGGGAAATCTGCAAAGAAAAGGGAAAAATGTCAATATTATGTAAGTTGGGGGAGTTTTAATAATTATTCAGGGGGAAGATTTACCATGAGAAGGGGCCTCCCATATGCGCTTCAAGAATTTTCACCATGTGCGCTCATAGTAGGATATCTGCTTGCAGATTCCTTCAATCCACTACTTGAGCGGGGGACCGCATTGGGAACCCGAGAAACCGCTGCACGACGATAAATACCGGTGATGAGAAGAGAAATAAAGGAAGGTTGATGCTTAAGGAAAGACTACACTTATTATATGCATTCCACTTCTCGGGGAATGGTAGGAACTCGAAGGGGGTCTTCAGTTTTTACTCGAACAAAATGCCCCTGCCAACCTCTATCTCGATCCTCGTCGATGCTCAAAAAGGGAGCCTTGCTAGCTCGGCGAACAAGCTTGATTAGTTCCCTTCGGAAAATTCGAGGACTGTATGGACGGAGTGGGTGGTCGAGGGTGAATTGAGGGGATTCGGTGTTGTTCACAAAATGACGTAGGAGGATCACGATCCTTTAAACAGATTGGTGGATTTGCCCGAGGCACACCTCGTACCTCTTACAAAAGGCCAGGATTACTAGGTCTATCGTACCTAGCGTAAAGGAATAAGTGTAAGCACTTAAATACCCCTTCACATGGGTAGTAATATCGTCTCAGGCTCGGGGACAACCGCGCATTTGCCTTCCCATTTACAGTCCTCTCGGACTGTGGGAAGGGTATCTTTAGTAATGGAGCATATGTATCCCCATGCTCCTTCGCCCAGGTCTTGTTTGGCGGAGGCCTTCTCGACCTTGAAGTCATCTCCAATTGAACAGCCCTCGGGTATAAACCTTTTCATGGGGCGATCTGCAGCCACCTCGGCATCTGTGACTAGGTGGGAAGATGAAGGGCAGCCTGTTGAGGAGCTGATTTGGAAGTTTTAGCCATCTTAATATGGAAAGTATGAAGATTTGGGGAAAAAGTATGAAGGTTTGAAGAAACAAGTATGAAGGTTGAAGAAAAGAATATCAAAGTTTGAAGGTAGGATGAAGATTTGGGTAGAAATCTAAGAACAAATATGAAGATTTGAATATAAAAAATGAAGATATGAAGATTTGAAAAAGTTGAGAGCCGTTAGAAAATTTGAAGGTAAAAGTTAGGATCGGAAAGTGAAAGAGGTATAAAAGGTCGAAGCTTTTATAGGGGAAAATATAATCAATACGCGATGTTTCACATTCGAAGGCGACCATCCGATGATCGACACGTGTTTGAAGTCAGAACAACGTAATTGATGGGACGTTTCGGTTTATCCATCATCTTGATTGTAATGTACGAAGGAAAGAATCGGGGTTCATCTATCGTTTCTCATCGTTTCGGCAAACCTGCTCTCTGAGAAACAAGGGGACCATCTGTATACGGGTGAAACTAGGGCTAACGCATACCCCGATTACCCGGTGGGTCAAACGAAGCAAGGATACGACTAAATGGGATCGGAATTGAAGCTGGGAACTTCTCGTACCAAAGCCCAAACGAAGTACCTGCCATCGGGGTCTGATAAGACAATAGTTCCCCAAACCCAAAACGAGCTCTGAGACCTCGTTTATCTAATATTCTTGATTACTTGTGTTGAATCGATCCACATATCTTTAAAATCACGTATAAATTCAATTGTTATCCTTTTCAAGAGTAAACAGAAATATTAAAAAAAATACTATTGTTGATTGAAGTGTGGAAAAAAACGTGTCTATAATATTTCGATTCTAACCCATTATGTTCCCCCACTTCGTATGACAATTCACACCTTTATGTCCAATCATCTAACAAAATCCACCCTCTTGCTCATAACATGGCTATTAAAAAAATTCATTATTACTTAATTTAATTAATGTATGGAAAGACAACGTCTTTCTTCAAAAATCTCTCTGTCATTAGCCTTAGGCCCTTAGCTGTAGCCTCAGCTCAAAAAAAAATTGATCAAAATTCCTACCACAAAACAAAGTAGTCTTATCTTCATTCTTTTATACAACAAAATGGAGACAGAACCAACATGGCATGAATTATTAGGAAGCAACAACTGGGAAAGTCTTCTTGATCCATTAAACCTCCATCTCCGGCGACTGATTCTCCGGTGCGGCGACTTTTGTCAAGCAACTTACGACGCTTTCAACAATGACCAAAACTCCAAGTACTGTGGCAGTAGCCGCTACGGCAAAAATTCATTTTTCCACAAAGTCATGTTCGAATCGGCTTCAGATTACGAAGTCTACAGTTTCCTTTATGCCACTGCTCGTGTTGGTGCACATAAAGCACTTTTCCTCCACTCTTTGTCTCGTGAATCTTGGGATCGTGAGTCTAATTGGATTGGCTATATTGCTGTAACGAATGATGAAGTCAGTGAAAATCTGGGTCGTCGGGAAATTTATATAGCTTTTCGTGGTACAACGAGGAATTATGAATGGATTAATGTTCTTGGTGCTAAGCCAGAATCTGCTGGTCCTCTGCTTCATCCAAAATCGCTAAATAAAGCTGAATTGGACGATGGCAATGAAGGCAACGTCGATGATGATGATGATGATGAAAACGCGCTTAAAGTAATGAATGGGTGGCTCAAGATTTATGTTTCGAGTGACCCAAATTCGCCATTTACGAGATTAAGTGCTAGAGCACAGCTTCAGACTATGATTGAAGATTTAAGAGAGAAATATAAGGATGAGAATTTGAGTATAACTTTTACAGGGCATAGTCTTGGTGCTAGTTTATCAATTTTAGCAGCTTTTGATCTTGTTGAAAATGGGGTGACTGATATTCCAGTTTCGGCTATTATTTTTGGTAGTCCACAAGTAGGGAACAAAGCTTTCAACGAAAGGCTAAAGGAGTTTCCAAATTTGAAAATCTTGCATGTTAAAAACAAGATTGATCTTATAACTCATTATCCAAGTTCTTTGTTAGGGTATGTCAATTCAGGGATTGAGTTAGTGATTGATACTAGAAAATCTCCAAGTTTAAAGGACACAAAAAATCCAAGTGATTGGCATAATTTGCAGGCAATGTTACATATTGTAGCAGGTTGGAATGGAGAAAATGAAGAATTTGAGCTGAAAGTTAAGAGAAGTTTGGCTTTAGTGAATAAATCAAGTTCTATATTGAAAGATGAGATCTTGATTCCTGGATCTTGGTGGGCTGAGAAGAATAAAGGGGTTGTTCTTGCTGAAGATGGAGAATGGATTCTTGCACCACCTTCAGATGAGGACATTCCAATTCCTGAGTATTGACTTTTTCTCTCAGAAATGCTATGAGTGGCTTGTTATTTAATTAGTCGTTTTTTTTTTAAGTTGGTCTTTTTTATTGTGCCTTAAGACTTGTCAAATGTGAGTAGGTCCAACTTCTTTATTGGAATTATTTGCTTAGATGTACCATCGCCTTCTGTTACAATTAAATTGTCCATAATTTTTTTTCGATTTTCTTTATTAAAAAAAAGTGTTTGTCAATGAAATTCTATAAGTTTTTGGTGATTTTTTGAAAATGAGTTTTTTTCAAAAACCAAGAAATGATTCTGACTACTTTTTCAAAAAAAAATTCTCACTCACAAATTTACAATATTCTTTTCACCATAGGTTGACAATTATTTGAAAACAATATTCTTTTCTCTAGAAATTATTATGCTGCTTTATCGCTTATAGTTGAGGCGTTGAGCATGATAGTATCTATAATGAGATTCTGCAAGAAACAATAACCTTTACATACTTAATATTTATGTGCTTCTTGTGATTTAAATTTAAACAAACGGTTTCAATAATATTAGCGTGAAAATAAAGAATATAATTGTAAACAAATTACTTTATCTCTTTATATTCTTGTCATTTCCTCAGGGTTGATATCTTGTTACCATGGGTGGTTCTGGATTTACTTGAATCTAATATTTTTTATTTAGATTTTATAAATACACTAAAAATCAGTTAGTACTATAAATATCTATAATTTGAGATTGTTGTAGAAATCATTGCCTACTTTTTTCCATACGTAGCCCCATCCCAATCCCATAGTTGCTTGTTTTTTCCCTCTTTGCCCTTTTGCTAGCAATGGTTAAACCAATAGAACAGGATTAAAATTTCAATTTTAATACTTTGTGATCCAATGTTAAATGATGTATTATACCTATATCTTGACTTGTGTGTTTATGCCGCTTGCATTCAAAATATTGGACGCTATAGCAAATATGGACAACTTTCCTCCATTAATTGTTTCCTTATTTTCCTTCAGTGTCCTATTGGAAAAATTAGTTGATGGTTCTATAATTTTTGAATCATTGATGTATGTCATTGATCCACAACATCTTATAAATCATATATAGGTTCAAACATAGTATAAATGTATACTTTTAAACAATTCTCATCATATATACTTAGCTTAAGCCGGAAATAGTAAGGGATCGTTTGGTTTGAATATGGTTTATGTCGGGATAAGTTATGCTGGGATAAATTATCTTGGTATTATTTTTTATTTAATGTTTGATATGTTGTATTAAAAAAATAATTGCATAGTTTTTAAGAAGAAGGTATGAGTTATCCCGGCACTAATTACCTCGTCCTCTACAAGGTATAAGTTATCCCGGTACTAATTTTAATCCCGGGATAACTTATATCAGGTTTGTTAACTAAACAAAGTATTAAGGTGGTATTGAATTTTTATATCACCACTATACCTTCTGATACCTCATACCAAATGACCCCTAAGTGTACATGCACCCACTAAAAAGGTAAAGCAGCCCGGTGCATAAAACATCCCACATTTATGCAAGGTTCAGGAAAGGGTCATACCCCAATGAGTGTGATATAGATGTATGTAGACAGCATACCCTAATGCAAACATTAACCGGTATATATCTTCCACATATATATGATGTTGGGTTTAATCAACATCATACTTCATCAGCTCTCTTTTTCTATCTTACGAGTTTTTTAACTGGTCTTTTCTTTTTTGCATTCTTTCACCAGGGTTTATTCACTGGAAAATGATGCTATAAGTGGAGTAACCTGGTCACATTTGGGCGTAGAAGATGAAATTGAGGAGCGCACACACATTGCTCTTCTAAAAGACACTCGTTTCCTCATCCACAAAACCAAAGCAATATTCAAACAGACTTATAAAGAGGGTCACTTTATGTTTAAACCATTTGACAAACATGGAGAAAAAAGCAAACACGGATAGAACTCGTTTTGTTCACAGACAAGTGAAGAAAAATGCAATTAAATTATTATGTTTGTTAAAAAAAGAGAGATCTGTGTAAATTTATTTGTATTAAGTTTAAATTGATTTGTATTGCTTAAAATTTGTAAATTCGTTGAACTTGTCACGAATGTAAACTTGGGAAATTTTGTTGCATAAGTATGTGTTCTGTTTTTCACGTCATTGCCAAAATGTATAGTCCATATCTACAATACGGAAATAAGTATTCCGCATTAAATGTCCAATCTCGGCTAAATTAATATCCTGAAATTGACATGGTAAAATTTACCAACCAGGCACCAGCCAAATTTCGATTTCTCTAGGACAGTTCATTACATGTAAATCAGTCTCGTGAGTCGTGACCCATTACTATTGTTATAGAGACTAGACTGAGGTGTATTAAGTAACTAGTTGAAGGACTAAAGTGTAAATAAAAAAAGTGGTTAGTTAGAGTCGGTTATGTGGTGTATAAAGGGGATCACACTCACGTGTAATAAACATACGAGATAACACTTTCAGCTCTTCTTCTCCATCTCATCTCTGCATCTCCCATTTTTTTGTTCATCTTCTTCGACATTACTGGCTTGCATGTGTGTTGTTTCTGATGAATTGTGTAGAATTTATCATGGTATCAGAGCGGTGATCATAGATTCATCGGAATTAGGAAGTAATTTATAGAATCGAAGCTCGACGGAACACCGATCTGATCAGCTATGGCAGGAAATGAGGTTGCCTCACTAGACCACAATCATCTGCTATTTTTGCAATCCTCAGATGCTCCTGGGCTTGTCCTAATATCGCTCAACCTCACAGGGTCCGAAAATTACGCGCTGTGGAGCAGGGCGATGAAATTGGCACTCCGGGGAAAAAGTAAACTAGGGTTTGTGGACGGAACTTATGTGAAGAGGCTAGACCTTCAGTTGAACATTTATGGTCACAACATTTGCTGCAGTTTCTTATAGGGTTAAATGAAAGCTATTGTAACATAAGGAGTAATGTACTAGCAAAAAGACCTGTAGTGACTATTAATGAAGCATATACAATAGTTACTCAGGAAGAGAGTCAAAGGTCCTTAGGTGTGGTTGATACACATAGGGAACCACTCACCATGCTAGCAGGAAGGGGTCAAGACTTTAAAGGTAAAAAGTCAGGATCATTTGTGAGCATTGTGGATACAAAGGTCACCTTAAGGAAAACTATTATAAGATAATTGACTATCCAATTGATTTCAAAAGCAAGAAAAAAATCAGACTGGATGAGGCAAGGTTTATGCCAACAGTGTGAATGTAAACAATGAGGAAGGCAAGGCAGCAGTTGTGCAAGTGCAGGGGAATAGACAATTCTTCACAGAAGAACAACACAAACAACTTGTCAAGCTTTTGTCAAAACCAACAACACCAGAGTGTTCCACAAACATGACATGTGTAATTTCTTTGCTAGAAAATGCATGTATGTATGATTGGATGATAGACACAGGAGCAACTCATCATGTCACATATTGTAAGGATATTCTGAGCAGTATGACAATAACTGATGATCAAGGAAGAAATGAAGTGCAATTACCCACAGGAAACAAGGCACAAATAACACACACCGGAGAAGCATCTATACTAGGGAATAAGACAATTAAAAATGTCTTATATGTACTAGATTTTAAATTCAATCTGTTTTCAGTATCAAAACTCACCAAAGATCTCAGTTGCCCAACTACATTCTTTCCTGATTTCTGTATGTTTCAGGATCTTTACAGTGGCATGGTGATGGGGATTGGTAGAGAACACAATGGATTGTATCTGCTAAAGGAGAACATAACAGTAGTTGCAGCAGGTTTCTTTGTGAATAAAAGAGCAGAAAGTGAATTCTGGCACCTGAGTTTAGGTAATGCATCATTGAAGTCAATGCAACATATTCCAGAGTTAAAGAATAAGGTGGACATGCAGCTGCAAGAGAATTTTTTATGTGTGTCCATTAGCTAGACAATGTAGGCTAAAGTTTCCTTCAAGTAATACGAGCTCTAATAGTTCTTTTCAGATTGTTCACCTAGATGTTTGGGGGGCCCAATAGAGTGACCACATATGATAGAAAGCATTACTTTGTTACCATTGTGGATGACTACAATATATATACCTGGGTATGTTTGATTCAATCAAAGTGTGAAGTGCTAGTTGTAATAAAAAATTTCTTGCTATAATAAAGAATTAGTTTGTTATAACTGTGAAAGTGTTGAGGTCAGATAAAGGTAGTGAATTCTCTAATTCTTAGTGCAGTGATTTTTTGACATATATGGGAATTATACATCAGAGTAGTTGTCCATATACACCTCAACAAAAAGGCACAGTGAAAATGAAACATAGACATATCCTAGGCACTGATGTTCCAAAGTTCAGTGCCAATGAGATTCTGGGGGTGATCGTATAAGAACAAGAACATATTTGATTAATAAGCTTCCCACAGGAGTGTTGCAAGGGAAGTGTCTATATGAAGTGTTGCATAACAAACCAGCAAAGATAGAGCACTTAAGGGTGTTTGGTTGTTTGTGTTTTGCAAGTAACATGCCTGGTGGTGACAGGTTTACTCCAAGATCAAGAAAGTCAGTCCTTATAGGATACTTAGAAACACAAAAGGGGTACATGTTGTATGATTTAGATAGCAGAAGAGTGTTCATTAGTAGAGATATTTCATTCAGAGAACAAGTGTTTCCCTTCAGTGAAGGAACTCAGATCACCGAAGACATATTTTCATATGTTGAACCTCCTGTGACAAATGACCTTCTGCTTGAACAATTGGTGCAGGGTTCTTCTAGTGAGGAACAGGCAACCACTGAAGGCTCAAAATTCTCCACAACACATGATCAAATTGAACCTGCCCATGATCATGTCTCACCTGCACCAGCCATGGAATCAACAACTGCAGCAAACACTCAGACACTGGAACTCATTGAGAACACAGTGGATTCAGTTGATACTTCTGTTGTGCACCAGCCTATAGAACAAGTTGGAGTGCAACTAGTCATAGATCCAGATACAAGCCAATCACATATGGAGCAAGTACATATTGAGGAAGCTGGTGTCAGGAAATCTAGCAAGACTACAAGACCTTCCATATGGCTGAAAGACTATGTTACAACCTCAAACACTCAGAATCATCCTCATTGTATCTCAAACACTGTGTTCTACTCTCATTTGTCAGCCAATTACAAGGCTTATTTGGGTGTGTTATCTTCTACAGTTGAACCAAAGAACTTCAAGGAAGCTTGTCAGGATAAAAACTGGGTTGAAGCAATGTCACAAGAGATTAAATCTCTTGAGGACAATGCAACATGGGAAATTGTTGAACTACCTGCAGGAAAAAGAGCCATAGAATCCAAATGGGTGTTTAAGATAAAGTATAAGGCAAATGGGGAAGTAGAAAGATACAAGACTTGGTTAGTAGCAAAAGGTTATACACAGTAAGAAGGGTTGGACTATCAGGAGACCTTCTCTCATGTAGCCAAAATAGTTACTGTGAGAACAGTCATTTAGCATAGCAGCCTCTAGAGGATGGAATCTGTTTCAAATGGATATCAATAATGCTTTCTTTCAAGGGTATCTTTATGAAGATGTCTACATGGAACTGCCACAGGGTTTCCAAAGACAAGAGGAGTATAAAGTCTGCAAACTACTTAAATCACTATATGGTCTTAAGAAGGCTTCAAGGCAATGGAACATCAAATTGACTGAGGCTTTAGTGGAAGCAGGATATCATCAGAGTGCTTCTAAGCATTCACTCTTCACTAAGAACACAAAATTTGACATTGTTGTTATTTTAGTGTATGTGGATGACTTGTTTATCACTGGGAGCAGTGCAGAACTGATAGATGAAGCCAAATAAACACTACACAATTCCTTTAAAGTTACGGATCTAGGGGAGCTAAGATATTTTCTTGGTATTGAGGTTCTACAATCAAAGAAAGGGATCCTGCTCACGAAAAGAAAGTATGCCCTTCGGTTCATATCAGAAGTTGGGCTTGCAGGAGCTAAATCAATCTCCACCCTGATAGAGATTAACAAGAAGTTGACCACTGTTGAATATGACAAACATGTATGGGTAAATGGAGATGAAGAACTTGAGTACATATGGAGCTATCATAAACTTATTGGTAAGTTGCTCTACTTGACCATCACCATACCAGATCTCAGTTTTGCAGTCCGGGTACTTAGTCAGTTCATGCAATATCCCAAAAAATCCCATTGGGATGCAACATTACGAGTGGTGAGATATGTAAAGGCAACACCATGCCTTGGTATTTTGCTAGGGACAGGGCTTATAGATACATTGTCTGCTTATTTTGATTCAAGCAGGGCCTCATTTCCTAATACCAGGAAATCTGTCACAGGGTATGTCATCAAACTGGGAGATTCTTTATTTTCATGGAAGTCAAAGAAGCAACAAACTGTCAGTCGAAGTTCAGCCAAAGCAGAGTACAGGAGTTTAGCAACAACAACTGCGGAAATCACATGGTTCTTAAGATTGCTTAAGGAATTACATGTCCAGATTCAGCAGCCGGTGTCTTTACACTATGATAGTAAAACATCCCTGCAAATAGCTACTAATCCTATATTCTATGAACGCACTAAGCATATCGAGATCAATTGTCATTTTGTTCGAGAGAAGATCAAGAATGGGCAGTTGGCACCACAATACATCTCTACCAGTTTGCAGTTGGCTAATATCATGACCAAAGGCTTGGGTTTATCACATCACCATTTTCTTCTGTCCAAGCTTGGGGTGCTCGATATGTTTCACCACCCAGCTTGAAGGGGAGTATTATTGTACAAACTAGACGGAGGTGTACTAGTAACTAGTTGAAGGACTAAAGCGTAAATAAGAAAAGCGGTTATCTAGAGTCGGTTATGTGGTGTATAAAGGGGACCACACTCACGTGTAATAAACATATGAGATCACACTTTCAACTCTTCTTCTCCATCTCATCTCTGCATCTCCCATTTCTTCTCCTCTTCTTCTTCGACATTGTTGGCTTGCATGTGTGTTGTTTCTAATGAATTGTGTAGAATTTATCACCACAGAGTAAGATATAATTAGCTCCTGTTTGGACATAAATTTGGGTTACTTCTTTTTAAAAAAAAAAAATATGATTAGTTTTTGAAAGAAAAATTGGGCTAGTATGTTACATCCCATATTTTTGTATGTTAAAATTTCATCGTGAGTTAATCAACGTATTTAGGAATGAGATTATAAGCATTATGCTATTTCAAACAAGTGATGAGTAAATTCGTGAAGGAAAGAGGGTAAGCAAATCGAAGAAAATTGAATTTCGTCGAAGTTTAACATCTTGGGATAAAATACGGTCTAAGCTATAATACCTAGTATTTATGGACTTGTGCCATACAAGGTACCACATTCCGTGATGGTAGGGTACAGAAAGTGTGTTAAAAGTGACTAGTATTTTAAGTAATTTGAAATAATTCTTAATTATGTGGACAATTGATTAATTATTAATTTAATGGGAGATTAGCAAGATAATTAAAAATTTACGGATAAGCCTAAAAGGACCCCCAAGGTGGCAGCAAGTTTTGGCCAAATTAATGACTCTTAAGTCATGTAATTTTGTGGCAAAATTAGAGGACTTGTGACCAAAGTCATCAAAGTGTGGGGCCCACACCCACTAATACAAAAGACTCCTTGAATTCAGAAAATAAGATACTTACATCTTCTAAAGTGACGGATGGACTTCAACAAAGAAAAGTTATACAAGATTAGGATCAAATTCAAAAGAGAGATATATTTATATTCATAGCAACGTAAATATCTTTAGCAAGAGATTCATACGAGACTTCCTAGCATAATAGTAATGGAATTTTTCGATTCTAAGGGAGTACGTTACAATCTTTCTCAAGAATATCATACGAATTTTTTCTACTCCGATCTTACCGTCATGTGTTTTGTCGCAATTAATATTTGTTAGAGGGATTGTCAAAAGAATCGACTCAGACATGTTAAGGCTATCTCTTCTTTCCTTTTGCCATGATCTATACAGTACAAATGAAACGAGCAAATGCACAACTTTCACAAACGACTCTATTCATAGAAATACTATAGATGCCTATGTTCTTGATTCCCATGTGTCATAATATTCCATCATTTGTTCATGGATCTCAAAAATACGTAAGTTGATAAAGTTTGCTTCATGATATTAATCAAAGACATAATGGTCTTATGATACTCCGAAAGATTTTACTGACGTACTTCTCATGCATTGCATTTATTTATACATGTACATTGACGCATGACCATATGGAATTATATACGCATATATATGTATATATAATATTAGGATATGCGAAAAGGTTACGGCGTTACATACATACCACCCCCTGATCAGTTGGTATACGTTGATGATTTGCCCACAGTGGCCGAGATGATATGATGGGACGCCCTCAAAGGCTTGATGATTTTATGAACGCATATACCTATACATGGTATGACATTTATACACATATGCATGACATTATAAGTATTAAATGATTCACATAGCTATTCAGATTTACATGTCGAGTTTTTTACTCAATGTTTCTCTCATGTCTATTATTTACTAATTTTTATTCCTTAACTCGGTACATTATTTGTACCGACGTCCCTTTTTCCTGGGGATGCTGCATTTCATGCCCGTAGGTCCCGATAGACAGGTTGAGAGTCCTCCAAGTAGGCTATCAGCTCAGTGGAAGGTGTTGGTACAATATATTTGCTCCGGAGTTGCTTATGTGGTCAGTATGATTAGGACATTTATTGATTAGTATGGCGGGGACCTGTCCCGACCTTTATAATATTTATGTATTCTTAGAGGCTTGTAGACATATGTCGTGTACGTGAAAGATTGTACGACCTTGTCGACCTATGTTCAGTGTACGAGTGATCATTTTGGTCTTATGGGCAAGTATGTCATATGTATAAGTTTGTATTCCCTCATGCTTTACTCCGGTTCATTTACCTATGATAGAATGATATGAAATATACGTTAAGTTGGTACTCGATTAAGTAAGATAACGGGTGCCCGTCGCGGCCCATTGGTTTGGTTCGTGACAAAAGTTGTATCAGAGTAGTTCTGTCCTAGGGAGTCTACAAGCCGTGTCTAGTAGAATCTTGTTTATGGGTGTGTTGTACATCACATTTATAAGCAGGAGGCTACAGGGCATTTAGGACTGTCACTCTTTCTTCTTACTCTAGATCGTGTGGTAGAGCTCAGTTGTAAGAACTCAATTTTCTAAAATCTATCTTATTCGTAATACGATGATGCCTACATCTAGAAAGACGGTTGGTAAGGGATTGAATGTGGTTGTGGAAGAGTTGAATAAGAGGAACTCGATTTTTCATGATGCTTATGATGAGTAAATATAAGGTCTTCAGCAGAACATGTGTGTACTAACATGTAAGCTTCCTGATAAGGAGCCCTAAGGCATGAATATTTATCACCCATATGGTAAAAGGCAACGAGAAATTCAGAAGGTGGATACAAGCTTCAACGAGTAAAAGGAGCAAAGTGAGAAGGGTACGAGGTACCCAGTTAATGAAGATTATCAGTATTTACAATTCAGGCAGAAAAATATAAGCATTTTGAGTTACCCTCAACAATAACAGAGGTATGTATAATTGGCCACACCCATCTCAAGTATTCCCTATGGGGGCTAAGAGGTGTAGCTTAAGAGAATGACGGGATATTAGGATCTGACTGGGATTAGAGTATCCTAAAATGGTGAATGGATTGTTGGTGTTAGTTGACATTTCCGAAGGATATTGTAAATGTACTAATAGATCTCCTCATAAGACCCCCAGATGGTGCACCCTAAAATAGTACAACTAGATATGAGTACTACAAAGATAGGTACTGGAAGCTTGGAAGGGATTAATATTATCTTAGTGTGGCTCCCGTCCCTAGTAAAGAGAGAATGTTAGGCAACCCAAAGAGCTAGTGGATAGAGCAAGGGGAGCTAAAAGCAAAATAATATCTTGTTCGAGTTATCAGAATAAAGTGATAGACATAAATGTTAGTGGGAAATAAGAAGAGAGTTAATAAAGCATTATGAGTAAGGTGTGATACATGGATGACAACGGTAGATAAAAAAGATGACAGTATTACAGAGTCTATAGTCAAGTGAAAGAAAAGACGAGAGGTGACACGCAGAGGCGGATCCAGGATTTGAAGGGAGCGGGTGCCACTATATACACACACACACACACACACACACTCACATACACCTACCACTAGCTAGAAAGACCGAATAGGAAGAATTTATGATAGTTAATTTTTGGTTAATCAAGTTAGGTCTTTGATTTTAAAAAGGCAAATAAGTTCGATTTTAGTTCAACTTTTTTACGCTTGATTTACTAATTTCTAAATAAAAGTACAAAAAAAATCATGAAGGTACACCAACAATTAGAAAAATTTCTTAAAGAGTAGCTTAATTACTATATAATTTTTGTTTGATTTGATTAATTGATCATTATTCTTGGGCTAATTTTTCCAATTTAATTGTTACCTTATATGACAATTATTTCCAAAGCCAAAATTTTAAAGTTATCAATATATGAGAATCAACTTAAAACCTCTATTAATCATGATACTTTTTTCAAAAGCCAAAAGACGATACTATTCAAATTATACTTCAATATATATATTAACGTTGTATCACAAGCAAGAGTGAAACTACATATTACTTAGAATTTTAAAATTATGCATTGAAAGAAATTGCTTATGACAAAGATATAACTTTGGGAAGCAACATGAAGGCTATTATAAAGAAATATAAAAAAAGAAAGAAGATACAGAGATTTAGTAGCAAATAACAGGAAGGAAAACCCGCGGGNGGGGGGGGGGAGGGAAGGAGGAAACGAAAAGGAAGAAGAAATGAGGATTCGAGGCACAAAATCTAGGGTTAATAAGTAGGAAAAAGAATTTAAAACAAAATAAGAGAACGCTGTTGCAGGGAATTGAACCTAGACCGCGCAGCACGTTAGAGACTTCAAAAGCAATGCCTGAAACATGGCACCCACATGTCGTTTCTGTAGTTTGGGTGCTACTTTATCTATATAATCATTTTTCATAGATAACAACATATTTATTAAGAACTTTTTCCGAAGCGTGCTGGTGGCGTGCCACCCCGATCCGACAAGGTAGATCCGTCCCTGGGTGACAGGCCTTGAGACAACAAAAGAGTATAGGCCATAAAGTCATATCCTCATTTCGAGAAATAAGCTCGTGACTCCAACGCGACTACCGGAAGGAAAGTTAGACCCCAGAATAATAGAAATCAATATGGGCTGGTGAACAAGATAAACTAAACATGAATTAGGGACTGGGTGATTTAATAATGGTCAACATCATGAGAATTTCAAAATTTCGTTCCAGCGATAATAGAATGGACAATAGAAAAAGATTCATGAGAAATTCAGAGAATGGTAATTTATGAAGACACTTCCTTAAAGCAAGCAATATGAGCAAAGTTAAGCTTAAGGGACTGTATGTGCCAATTATACTAAGTGTCACCCTCACGAGTAAGGAAATTTGTTATCCTTGGTACAAAAGGATTATCGCGAGGCGAGTACGGGTCATCGATGATGCGAAAAGACGCCAAAGATGAAGAGGTAAAAATATATATAGGTAGATCGTCGTAGCTCTAACTCTTAGTATTCCCCTAAAGGAGGGAATATGGAGTGATGTAGAATTAAACCAGAATTAGGTGGTTCTAATAACCATGGAATGGTAAAGGAAGAATGCGATAAAAATGAAAAGGGAATGAGCTTGCACTTATCCAAATCCTACAGATATGCTATGATTCCAGAACATTATGCAAGCACGACGTCAAGGAGAGGAAGTAAGGGTTTCTGCCGAGATGTTATTGATAAGTAAGGAGCCAGTGTGAGACGTAAGTTACGACAAAGGAAATAACCCAAGAAATATTACGTGGAATATTGATATGAGAATGGGCCAATGAGTAGTTAGTAGTTGATTCAGGAAGAGCCTAGTTACAGCTAGACAAGAGGTTACAGATCGTGCAAGATAAACATAGTAAAACCCAATATAGTAAATCAGCCTTGCAGTTATGACATTGTAATACTTGAGAAATATTCAGATAGGAGTCAGGATAGTTAATGGTACCGTATGAGTGTTACAGAAATAAAAGAGAATGCCACCGAGAAGACAATCAAAATATTAGTTCAGAGCAACCCTACAAGCACAATAGCGTGGTGGTAAGTAACTACGAATAATTATAGGCGAGGAAGGACATCAAAAAAATTCCGTCGAGTATACGATGTAATAAGCTCACAGCTTTACAAGAGTCAGAAGGTCCTCCCTAAGTACTACAATGAAATACTAGCTGAAGAAATAAGGAAGAAGGCTGCAATCTAAGCTCAGTGACCTAAAGAGGAAATGGTCTTATAACAACAGTCTCACAACAACATTGTATGCACTCTATAAGAAAGTGACACCTATCGTGGCTAATGAACGGGAAGAAGAAAAAAAATCAAAAGGTGATATTCAAGATCATATGGGTTGTATGGAATTCCAATATGTGTGGGCACTAAGATAAGCCAAGTATTCATGCAACAATTGGCAGAACGACCAGGAAAAGCAATTGCTTCCATTTAAAGAAAGCTGAGAAGGAACGAAAAGAATTAGAAATTAATGATAGACAAATGATTAAAAGAAGATAAATGATTGAGCCAGGTCATAGACAAATGAAAGAATTGAGCCAGGTCATACAAATGATTGAGCTAGGTCATAGACAAATGATTAAGTTAAAAGAAAGAATTGAGCCAGGTCATAGACAAATGATTGAATTGTTAGAAGATTGTATCATGGGTATTCCATAGCGTCCATGAATGGCTAAAGTAATAACTAAAACCATGAGCTACATATTGGAAGATAACTTAAGCCTACATAAAGGTTGATAAGAGGGAACAGAAAACTAAAGAGTTACATCAACTAAGTAAATTAGGAATCTGATTATTGGACCCAGAAAATTAAAGACCTCGTGATTGAGAACATTGTAGAATCACCCTTAATATTAAAGGTACAAGAGAGATAGTGCAGTAGCCATATTCTATAACAGCTCTACGATAAATTCAGTTAGAAGAGTACTAGCCTTATAAGAAGTCAGTATGAAGCTTTTACCGAATTATGTATGCACCAAAGGTGCAAGTGTTATAATAGAGCTTCAAGTTGTGGATGTGAATTATACCTTTGTGGAAGGGAGGTCATGAAAGAGATAGAAGATATGATGCGAGATTTTAAGGTAAGTAAGGTAAAGGTGGACAACGTATGAGATACTCAGGTGCAGAAGATTGTGAATAGTCCATAGTTCAGATAGACGGCTAAAAGCGCTGGGATTCAGTATTCAGGAGTGATAGCGGCGTCGTCAGTTGCATTATTTCAAGCCCATGGTTTCTAGGTACTGAGAGGTCTAGTTAAAAGAATAAAGAAGAGTTAGAGACAATGTGATGCATCGCTTGATGTTCCAGAATAACATAAGAAGATCTACGGTGCAAGCAAGACGAAGGAAGGTTGTGTTAGTATAAATAGATACGTGTAGGTCGCAAGCTAAGTATGGTAGAATGACAAGGTTTAGGAAGACAAGAGTAAAGATAAGAAAAGACGAGTGAGAAGGTAACAAAAATGGATAACTCCTCAGGATTAAGCCCATGAAAACAAGAAGAGTTGATGGGTTCACTAAATTATAGAAAGCTCAGTATAGCCTGAATAAATTCAAAGGAGTCTAAGACTAGTAGAATTTAGAAGAGGTGGAATGCTGCCCTGGTAGTAGAATGAGGGTATAGTTGTAATTGTGATAAATAAAGGATGACGTTTGGGCCTTCGATTGAGTAATGATTTGAAGAAAAAAAGGTATTTCATGAATTGTACGGGATTAAAATACCCCCGTAAGATGAATCACATCGGGATGCTATGAAATACGGTTATGCAAGCATGGTATCGCCCCCAGGTGGATCAGTTTAATCATTTCAGATGTTCCCTTATGAGACGTGAGCCTTAGCAGTAGTGTTACATAAAATGTCAAGTTATAAATGGTAGATTATAGATCAATATTGAGGTGAATCAATAATGGTTGGATAAAAGTTACAAATTATGAGATAAGATTATGCCGTCATTCTTAAGATGAACAGTAACGAGGAAACATTAAAGGATTTAGATTTATACATACATAATAATCACCGAAAGAGTAACCTGGAGTTTGGTAGCAGACCTCAGTAACAATAAATCAAAGTAAGAGTTATGGTATAGTATGACCTACCTAGATGCAATAAAGTCATACGAATGGATAACCGGGTCTATGAAATAAAATATAACAATATTCGTAAGTTCAACATAGTACCGAGCGAAGAACTTCAGTATACTTATAGATGCCCAAAGGGATATCTTATCAAGCTCTGTATATGTTCACAAAGTGAGTCCTAGAGATTGGCTAAAAGCTGGAGGAAAAAGGAGAGAAGAGTCACATATGCACATTTACAAGGTCAGAGTAGTACAAGTTGCATGATAGAAGATAGTAACAGTTCGAGATTGGAAGGATTCCGACCATAAGTCGTGGTGTGAGAAAGAGGCCTAAAGGAGGAATGCCCTGGCCTTGGATTTATTTACAGAACAGTTTCCTAGATGGCAAGAAGAATACTAAAGTATTCGCAAGAACTATAGGTTATGATAATGAAAAGTGCATCAATCAACATTCGAGGACGAATGTTCCAAAGGGGAGAATGATGTTACATCCCATATTTTTGTATGTTAAAGTTTCGTCGTAAGTTAATCAACGTAAGTTCGGGTATGACATTATTCTGAGATTATAAGCATAATGCTATTTCAAACAAGTAATGAGTAAATTCGTGAAGGAAAGAGGGTAAGCAAATTGAAGAAAAATGAATTTTGTCGAAGTTTGACATCTTAGGATAAAATACGGTCTAAGCTATAATACCCAGTATTTATGGACTTGTGTCATATAAGGTACCACATAACCGTGATAGTAGGGTACATAAAATGTGTTTAAAGTAAGTAGTATATTAAGTAATTTAAGATAATTCTTAATTATTTGGATAATTGGTTAATTATTGGTTTAATGAAAAATTAGCAAGATAATTAAGAATTTGTGGATAAGCCTAAAAGGCCCCCCAACGTGGCAGCACGTTTTGGCCAAATTAATGACTCATAATTAACCTATAGTTTTAAAAGTGTATTGAGTTCATGAAAGAATCACTAAGATTGTACCTGTCAAATATAAATTTTGAATTCACCTTTTCATAATAGTGCATCAATTCTCTTAAAATATTGGATACACCTCGTGATGCCCTCCCTTTATCTCTCCCCCTTCCCATTAGTCATAAAATAAAAAATGTAAAATTTAATCACTTTAATTTAATAAAATTAATTTTTATTATTTTATTGTTACTATGACGGAATTTCGTAAAACTAACTCAAAATGTGAATGTCATCTAGTTTTTGGGTGACTATATATAGTGTTTCCGACAACAAATTAAAGTGGAGGCCTGCACCTCAACTACCATTATAGATTAACTAGTACAAAAATATTGAGAAAAAAATTATAATAAGTTATTATCTTATTTGCATGATCGACTCATATTTTTATAATTTAAGCAACCATAAATCTAAACCATTTGATCCACGGTTGTTGATAAGGCAATTAAGGTAGGAAAAATTATTTTATCCAGTCTTATAATTTGGTGGCACAATTAGAAGACTTGTGGCCAAAGTCATCAAAGTGTGGGGCCCACACTCACTAATACAAAAGACTTCTTGAATTCACAAAATATGATATTTACATCTTCTAAAGTGACGGATGAACTTCAGCAAAGAAAAGTTATACAAGATTAGGATCAAATTCAAAAGAGAGATATATCTGTCTTCATAGCAACGTAAATAGCTTCAGCAAGAGATTCATATGAGACTTCCAAGCATAATAGTAACGGGATTTTGCAATTCTAAGGGAGTACAATGCAACCTTTCTCAAGAATATCATACGGATTTTTCTCTACTCCGATCTTGTCGTCACGTGTTTTGTCGCAATTAACGTGTGTTAGAAGGATTGTCAAAAGAATCAACTCAAGTATGTTAAGGCTATCCCTTATTTCCTTTTGGAATGATCCATACGATACAAACAAAAGAGCAAATGCACAACTTTCATAAATGTTTCTATTCATAGAAATACTAGAGATGCCTATGTTCTTGATTCCCATGTGTCCTATTATTCCATCATCTGTTTATGGGTCTCAGAAAATGCGTAAGTTGATAAAGTTTACTTCATGATATTAGTCAAAGGCATAATGGTCTTATGACACTCAGAAAGATTTTATTGACGTACTTCTAATGCATTGCATTCATTTATACATGTACATTGACCCATAACCAGATGGCTATATATACGCGTATATATGTGTGTGTGTGAGTGTGTGTATATGTGTGTGTGTAGGGTGGGTGGGGGATATGGGATATGGGATATGAGAAAAGGTTACGGCGCTACATACGCACCACCACCTGATCAGCTGGTATACGTTGATGATTTGCCCACAGTGGCCGGGATGATATGATGGGACGCCCTCAGAGGCTTGATGATGTTATGAACGCATATATCTATGCATGGTATGACATTTATACACATATGCATGTCATTATAAATATTAAATGATTCACAGAGCTATTCAAACTTACATGTCGAGTCTTTTACTCCATGTTTCTCTCATGTATATTATTTACTAATTTTTATTCCTTACATACTCGGTACATTATTTGTACTAACGTCTCTTTTGACTGGGGACACTGCATTTCATGCCCGCAGGTCCCGATAGACAGGTTGAGAGTCCTCCAAGTAGGCTATCAGCTCAGCGGAAGGTGTTGGTGCGCTCCATTAGCTCAGGAGTTACTTATGTGGTCAGTATGATTAGGACATATATTGATTAGTATGGCAGGGCCCTGTCCCGATCTTTATGACATTTACGTACTCTTAGAGGCTTGTAGACATATGTCGTGCACGTGAAAGATTGTACGACCTTGTCTGCCTATGTTCAGTGTACGTGTGATCATTTTGGTCTTATAAGCCAGTATGTCATATGTATAAGTTTGTATTCCCTCATACTTTACTCTGGTTCATTTATCTATGCTAGAATGATACAAAAGATATGTTACGTTGTACTCGATTGAGTAAGAGTGCCCGTCGCGGCCCATCGGTTTGGGTCGTGATATTGCACTCACAAGACTTCAATTTTTCTTCAAATAAAATGCATGTCCAAGCACAACCCAACTTCCAAAAATTATTTTTCGATACAACTTCAAAAACTCTTTTTTCAAATTTCAACCAAATCTTTGTCCAAACACTAGCTTAAACTTGGTTCTTGTTCCTTCTTGTATCCGTAGATAATTGTAGTAAACTGTAGTTATTATTTTGAAATATAATTGCATTTGAATATAAACGTTTCAATTTGGAGATTACAAGGCAGAATTTAGGCTAACTTTTATCCAAATTTATCCAAATCCTTTTCTTTAAGGTTAATTTGTTAATTAGATACTAAATGTTCACGGGGGCGGCCCGACGAGTTCTGTGGCGTAAAACCAAATTTTATGAGGGGTCTTATCTTTTTTTTTTTAAAATTTTTTATTTATTTGAAGTATATTTTTCTAGCGTTTCTTAGATACAATGTTATTAATAATTTTTTTATAATCAGTAACTCATAATAAGACTTTCTTAATTGACAATATAGCTATTCCATTTAACATTTATTGAGACATTGTTGACCTTAGGCAAGATTTTACAATTTAATTTTGAAAAATTCTTTCCGCTGAAGTGGCGGTACCAAGAGTTACTAATATTATTCCATAAGTAATATAGGCATTGGAAAAAGAATCAAATCTTTTTAGTTGACCGAGTGTATTAATTAAACTGTTATCTTCTAATTGTACTATTTTTAAGAAAATATTTTTAATTTCGAAAATAAATCTAAACCATCAATATCGAATTGATTATTATGCTCTAGTTATCTTAATTTTTACCACTAAATAGAAAAAAAAAATATATTTTCACATGCTTCGAATTACTCAAATCTATTTTGAAGTGAAAAAAATAGCCTTGTCTACTGTGTATGAAGTAATCAACTCCAAAGGATACTTCGAAAGATTTTGAGATTTTATTATCAACATTCTCATTCAATTGTTACTTCCTATACATCATACGTTTCTTGCGAAATTCGGGTTCGATATTCATTTCAAGTGTAATTTTCGTGGTAGAAATCATAGCAGTTGCAAATCCCTCTTCTCTATACTTGTTAAAGAAAGAAATCAAACTTTTTTACTTCACATAACATTTTTCAAACTTATATATAGTCTATTAGGTGCAAAATAAATGAGGACCCCACAAATATGAGACTTAAAACAATTGATTTATTTGCTTTATGGAATGACAGCCCCGAAATTTTCATATAAAATTGACAATACCAAACACTGGAATCTGAAGGAAACTCGTTAAGCAGTACTATTACTATATGAACTGAAAGCTACTGCCTTTCCAAATAATACTAGAGTACTAAAATAGGCCTAACAGTTACTAATTATTAGTATATCCTTTGAATTTGCACTTGCGCTCAACTTGATATGAGATGGAGTAAAAGTAGGTGAAATGCAGAAAAGATAGCGCGTGCTCAATTTTCCGAACACGGATTTAATTGACAAATAAATATTAGAGCTAAAACTTTAGCTTTTTAGGCATATAGGACTGGAAACGTCCCAGCATTTTGGATAGAAAATTGAGGTATGTACATTTTTTTTTTCTTCTCATTATTTCTGTTCGAAACATTAAATAGTCTCTTGAATTAAATACAATAACAAAAAATCCCATATAATCTCACAAATGAAATCTCGGAAGAATAGTGTATATATAGACCTTACTCCGATTTTTAAAAGATAGATAGGCTATTTTCGATAGTTCTAGGCTCAAGGATGCAAAAAGAAGTAATAACAACAGACAATAACTTCAACAAGATAATAGGAAAATCAAAGCGAAAAAAACAACAAGCAATAATAAAAATAAAAAAGTTTAAAACTAACACACGACTTATTACTAACTTTTTACTCAATTCTTAATTTACTGGACTAAATATGCTTTCAAAAGGTGCATGAATCAATTAGGTAATCACTTAGTTTCACTTCGATTCCATATTTGACGTGTTATCATTAATGATCAATAAGTTGTAAGACTAGAAAATGGTGCATGAATCAATTAGATACATGAATCAATTACCTTTTCCCCCTCTTTTTCTTTCTTTTTTGATGTGAAATCCATTTTATCTTCTTTTCCTCATAGTCATGAAATCCATTTTGTCTATTGTTATTTAAGTAAATAAATAAAAATGGAGAATAACAATGGCCCTTCTGTTATTCCACCGAAAACCATGGTTAATTATTCCAAAAGATCATTTGATTGAGAAATAAGTTAACAATTGATTATTCCATTCTTCTATGATGATAAAAAATATATAATCACAAAATAACCAATATCAGAATTAGTTATAGGTATATGCCATATTTTATTATCTCCTAATATCAGTTAGAGATATATGGATATATCCATTTCATGTTAAAATAGATTTTTTATTTATACATCAGCTCTTCTGGTAAGTTTGATTATCTCCGTCTTTGTTTATGTCTCGGGTTGGAACAAATTACTATAATTTATCCCCGCTTACGGATTAGTCGACATTTTCACAAATTTTACGAACGAAAGCTTTTATTTTCATATGCATATTTCTCATTCCTTACCTTAATTCTGAATTTATTTCCTGAAAAAAGATAAGTTTCTTGAAATTTTTCATTCTCAAATTTAATCTCGAGAGTGTCAAACCGGGTCAGCACCATAAGTCCATATCCAGAAAACCGACCCATAGCGGAGCCCCGACTTCCCCAAAACGCCAAGAAAACAATTTTTACGCAAACTCAATCCTCCTCCTGCATCCTCCACTCTCTTTGCTCCTGCCCACGGTATGATCCTGTCCTCTCCTGCTCCTCTTCACACAATCTTTACTATAACTCTGTTTTTTTGTTTAAACCTGGTAGTTACTGATTTATATATTCTATTTATGTGTCTCTATACTATTTTCATTTCGATTGTTGCACATAATTTTTTATAATTTTTTTCCAATTGAATTACTCATCTACTGAACACACATCTATTTTTTCGCTCGCAATATACTTACTTCAATTCTCTTTGTTTCAAGCTTTATTCTATTTTAATTTAATTTATAAATTTGTGTCTTCAATTTCCGATAAATTTCATATCCAGATTTTGTTGCTGGTGAAGAGTACAGTAGCTTACCGCACCTCGGTTTTAATTAGACTTGCTTTTTAGCTTATAAGGGAATTTCTTGCATGTTGTAACTTTACTTCTGCTTGGAATTAGGGCTTTGCAAATGAAAATATGATATTGAAGAGTTCTTTTTTCCAAATTCTATTTACTCTTGCTGAATTTTATGTGGATCAGAATTATCGAGTTTAATGGTAATTTCTCCTGTTCGCTAGGTGGCATTGATAATAGAGTGTAGAACTGTATCAGTTAAGCTACACATGGATGTGTAATCATCGATTGGGTTTGCATCGTACAGTCCAGTTTGTGCCCAATTGTGTTATTGAAGGGTCTTCTGCCTGAAAGGCTGTTCTTGAGGGGTCTTCGGGAAATAGAGGACCCTTCAGGCAGGAAAATTTTTGGATTAGTTCGAAGTTGTTAGCCACAGTAAGGTAAGTTTGTATAGGCGGTGGGTATAACGATTCTCGATTTGCGGAACATGCCAGCTGTACAAAAGCTTTATAACGCTTGTAAAGCATCACTTTCGCCTAATGGACCGGTTTCAGAAGATGCTCTTGAGAAAATCCGTTCTCTACTGGGTATGTGTTTATGTTAATGAATCTGTGTAATATTTACTTAAACATCGTCATATCTATTTATAGAGTTCCAATCACCTTGCGATTTAAATGGTTATTTTATTTGTCTTCTTATTTGTTTAGTCAAGTTACTTCTGATCAACATTGGGTGAACTAATTACAATTCTTACTGAATTGGGGTCATGATAATGGTGTTGTTTGTGGCTCTTTCTTTCTAAGGTTTGGTTATCTAGAATAGGAGATTGAGCTTACTGATAAAAAAAGAAGGAAAAAAAAGAAGAAGAAAGAAAGTGGGAATTGGGCTCTACAAATGGCTTAGGAGCCAAGTCCTTTTCTTCTACTACTGAAATTGAAGACATAGAGTTTCAATAAATGTAGAATGAGAAAAATGACAAACAAAATGGCATCTTATTGTGTAGGTTGCAACTCACAGCTCTACAGTTCTAGAATATTCCTGCCCCCTTCCATTTCTTAGGTAGGAGGATTCTACCTGTAATGCACTCCTATTGTCCCGGATTGACAAAAGAGGCTTGGAATTCCTCTCTATCCAAATATGCAAAGAATATGAGTAGTGATGTGATCCTCCAAATTTCCTTGCCCTTCTTGCAGATCATCTGTAGCCTCCATTTGTGATAGCCTCTGGCGTCACCCATGAAGCATCGAATGGGGAGAGTGCAAGGTTTCACAGATATGACTAGTGTCTCTCCATCATTCTTTGCTCTAGAATAATAAGACATCTATTCGTAAAAATCATAAATTGTTTCACAACAATGATCATTCACGATTACTTTAAGTTCTTCTCATTGATTCTAATTACAACAATGTTCTTTAAGGCTTGTTTTGAGTGTGCGTAAGCCCTGAAGCTGGGTGAATATCTGGTCGAGCACTTCACTTCCCTTAGGTGGTACCTTAATGCATGCACCTCATTACTGATAGTTTTTGTCTTTAACAATGCAGTACAAACAATAAATACAGTTGGCAAAGTGAAATTTGAAACTTAATATAAGAAAGCTGGTGAAAAATTGTTTCATTACATCTAACTCAGGAGTCTTAAAATAACTTTTGAGGTTAATTGCTCATGATTTTTACTTCATATGTTTCATTTAATTATGGGGTTTTCAGTTCCTTTTTTCTTCAAAATAATTACTTTTTGTGCTTATAATTATATGTTCTTGCATTATACCTGCATAAATACATAATAAAGCTATATTTTTTCTTCATTAACCCCTTTATTTGTTAGCTCACACTTCAATTGCACTTTACAAATAAAGCTCCTCTAGTTCTTGGCGCTTTTGTACACTTTTCATCTTTGAGTACTCTGATTTACAAGTTTGTATTCGATTATGCAGCACTGAACCTCACCTTAGAATTTCTGGGCTCTCACCCAGTTAATAAATGTAGCTCTAGTTGGAGTAGTAGGCTTCTTGATTACAGGGGATTTTCAAATATTTTGTTTCAGCAATATGAATGCAGTAGCATCTTTAATACATAACAATTATGCAAGTATTACTCAGTTTGCCACATTGGTGAGAGTAGATTGGCAGGTGGGGAGATAGAGCTTATGTGATGAAACTAATGAGGTTCAGGAATATTGGATGTATTTAAGACCAGAGGGACTTGAAGTGGAAAGGAAGGGGATTGGTGCGCTTCACTAGTAGAGTATCAAAGGGGGCAAAATTGATATATAGGTAGGTTAAAAACCTATGTTTTTTGTCTTTAAGATGTGAAGTCTTGGTGCTAAAAGCTGTCAGAGTAGTGTTAAATGTTTGTATGAAGTTAGTCCCTCAATGGTTAATTGGAGGATTTGATTGTATCTCACACCTATAAATAGCTGTATTTGTATTCCACGATCACCAACTCTTCAGTATATATTTTGATGAAGACCAAACTTTTCAATACATATTTCTCTCTTTTATTTCTTCAAAGTATGGACCAAGGGAATGACTTCCAATTATATGTGTGTATATATATATATATATATATATATATATATATATATATATATATATATATTGAGATATGTAACTGAGACTATCAATCATATGTATATTTGATGCTGAACTTTAAGCAGCTTTCACTATGTGTTAATAGATTTATGTGAGGGAACCACATTCGATCCTTCTCATTCGCCATTGGTGGATTGCGACTAATGGAGTCTCTGAATAATATCACGAGAATCTAAACAAGCTTGAGGGATGAGTGTCTAACCATTGTCACCCAAGAGTATTAGTTCAAATCACCGCGTAGTCAAAACTGGGCGATTTCTTCCTACTAATATGATTCCGGATCTCTTCCTTAGTCTCCAAAATCTCACTTATAATAATATTTGGCCATGAGTTGAAATGTCAATATTGTGATTATTGGCTTTCCCGTGAATTTCAGGCTCATTTTGGCCTATGCTTCCAGAAATGACTTACATTACTTACATCCGGCTATTCATTTTGCTTCAGACAAAATCAAGCCTTCTGATGTGGGTCTTGAGCAAGAAGCACAACTTGTGCGGAGTTGGAATGGTACTCTGCATGACCGCAATGGAGGAATACGGTCACCCCCACCAATCGAATACCTGCACTTACATGAATGTAACAGCTTCTCTGTAAGTGTTGCATAATGGTTTTATACCTTTATCGTTTTGTGTGTATGGGGTGGGGGGCAGAGGAGTACTGATATTTGGAGAATATGGATGAATAATATCCGATATTAGAGATATGAAAGCTGCATTGTTGAATTTGTTATTATCCTCTTTGATGTTTTCACAGATGGGGATATTTTGCATGCCACCTTCCTCTATCATACCTTTACACAACCACCCTGGGATGACTGTCTTAAGTAAGCTGGTATATGGTTCCTTTCACGTGAAAGCGTATGATTGGATTGATATGCCAGGTCCTTCAGTTCCAACGGAAGGTGCGTACTATTTAAGTAGATGTCCAGGATATACATTGGTGGATGTGTAATTACACTTCATTGCAGAACGTAGGGTTTTTGCATGAGATGTTTTTGGTGTTCCATTAGTTTGAGGCCTTACTATCTCTAATTAGGTAGCAGGTTCTCTCTTGTTCTGGTTATGTTGGTTTGGGTTGACGGGCCTTTATTGTTATCTGTAGATCTCTTCTGTTTTAGTTTGAGTAAGATAACTCGAAATCATGTCTTTGTCTCATGACATGCATATTTTTGCCTAATGAAACTCCTCTAAGAATTCAACCAGAATCATGTAGTTGTGCTTGCTTGTATTAATAATCACTTTATGAAGTTGAGTAGACTTGCAAAGTCAAGGCTCAAGTTACATCTTATGCAGAATTTTGTATCCGATAATTCAGCAGGAAGGCAAAATGTGAGAATGTTGTGCATGTAACTAAATTACTCATAGATAGTTGACTACGACTAGGTGACGAAAGATTTATGACTAGAGAGATACTAGCATTTATTTTTTATCAACTGGAAGTAGTCACTTTTATGAGCTTAGTTTTTTCTTTTTTCTTCATTAATATTTTATCCGGGGGTATTATTAGAGTATTTTAGTAAGGATTTTACTGCTACTTCTTCTCGACCCTCTTGAATTCATATGCAGTTGTACGTGCATACACACACATCACTGTTTGCTATCTTCTATTGCTAACCCCTAGTTTTGTGCAGGTACTAGACCGGCAAAGCTTGTTAAAGACTGTGACATGACAGCTCCGTGTGGGACAACTGTTCTGTATCCTACATCTGGAGGCAACATCCATTGTTTCAAAGCCATAAGTCCATGTGCTATTTTTGACATCCTTTCTCCACCTTACTCTTCTGAGGATGGACGGCATTGCACTTATTTCCGGAGGTCTCCCATAGGAGATCTACCAGGTAATTGCACTGTGAGAAGTTTTGGGCAGATAGATGTGATATGAAATTCAATTGTATTAAAAAGCTAAAGTATTTTTACAATTTATTAAGGTGAGCTTGAGGTGGATGGAGTGACATTCTCAGATGTGACTTGGTTGGAAGAAGTTCAACCTCCCGATGACTTTGTGGTCCGTAGAGGGCAATACAGAGGTCGTGCCATCAAAACTTGAGATGGTTCATTCTTTTGGCTCTATCCGTCAACTCTTATTACGCATTCAGGTTAATTAGTAATGTCTCAGCCGATGAGAATAATGACTTATATTGGTCGGAAAGTAGGGCATTTGAGGTGTACATATCATTATACCATACATTAATTTACTGACCTCACCTTAAATTAGTTAATGGTTAGACTGAGTATAAACAAGCCCTCCGAAGTTTTGATCGATAACAAACCAGCTTGCTTTGGCTTGTTGTGCCTGCTATTCTGCTTCATGACCATTTGAGTTGACAATGTACACACAATATATAGAAACCTCAATCTCTGAGCAAGGAAGCTTGGCTTGTGAACTTGGTTCAATTTTTTACAGGGTAGTTTTTCAAATGATGAGTCTAAATTTTGTTTACTACAGTCTTTTGATAATAGTTTGAGTATTACAGATGGAATGTCTCAATGTTGGATGAAGCAAGTAATATGGAGTACTAATAGTTCAAATGATTTGTAAAGGAAAATGATTTCTGTTCAATTTTCTGTCCTCTTGTAATATTTCCAACAACCAATTACCATATAATGACTTGATCTTGAAAATATTTTCCAGCAAAATGTTTCCGTCATACCGCCAACATTCAAGTTATGCTCATTTGATTGCGTTTTTTCTTGGCTTTCCATCTAGCTTTTGAGGTGCAGATTGAAAGATGAGAGAAGAATGCAAAGAAGCTAACAACCAGAATGTGCTGGGGCAGATTAACATAAAAGTTAGTTTGACTCCTATTTAACTTCCTTAATTAAAAATTAAATAAGTTGGTTACATTCTTAAACAAGTGTAGTTGCGTGAAATAACATTACCAATTACCAATGTACATGATGTTGAACATTTGAAAACGTAAGAAGTGTCGGAAATTTGATTTTTCAAATTCCATTGCTGATTATCCTGTTTTATCAAAGAAAATAATCGACGCAGAAACGCACAAGGGACAACTATATTTACAGATAAGCTATCTTAGCATGTGCTCTGCTTGTTAGGAGCAATTTGGTATGATGCAGTTTTAACTATTCTCTTAAACATTCAATTTCAAATTTTTTTTTTGTAACAAGTGAGGGGAGCATTAGCTCACAGTCGATACAGATTATAATGTTAGAATAAATGAAATAACTATAGGCTCAATGACCATGAGTTGATTAGAGATGTAATTCACGACTATCCAAATTTGTTGACGCCATCCCTCGCCAATCAAGTCAGCCACGATACATTAGATCGTCACTTCGCAAGAATAGCAAATTATTTATGAAGCTCTTTTATAATCAGAGAAGAGGTTCGAGTACGACTGACCGATTGATCCTTGTTTTTTTGGAACAAATATTAGACTTACAACTATACAAAGTACTACTGCTTGAAAAAACTATAATTAAAAATATCTGGAAAACATCACAATATTTTAGCCAGAGAAAATCTATCTCCTTAATTCCTAGTATTTTGAACAAATCTCTTTACATTTCTTTCCGTTCATATACAGATGTACAAACAGAAAACCAAAAGATGGAAAAGATAAGTAGGATATTGAAACACTGAGCTAGCTATCCAACTGCCATTTTTCCATATAATATGAGCACAATTCTTTGTTTTACGTGGCAACGAACGTCTTAAAATAGAGAATGTCAACGATCATATGCACCAAAATATGACTACACACAAACTGTTCCTTAGTAAGTAAATAGTGGTGGCAAAATGGATAACAAATAATAATTGTTCATTCATATTATTCACTAAAAAATGGGTTGAATAATAAACTTTTTTAAAAATGGGTTAAATATGAATTAGATTCATATTATCCACTTTAAAATGGATAACTAATGAGTTTAACTTTTATATTTGCAATGACTCAAATTCAGAGTTCCTCAAGTTTGGGAGACTAGAAATTCTCCCAATAGTGTGAACATAGTCAAGAAGCAATGAATAATATGGATATAGATCGGGTCAAATATTTTATCCAATTTTATATTTCTCGTTTTCTGCCCGCCAATATGCGATTCGACCCCCCCTAATTAGTAGCATCTTGGATTTTTGGAAGTTAAGTTACTTTCTTAAATAAACAACGGGACGTCAAATTGTCTTCTCTCGTCGAGTCTGTTTTTCACTCCTTTAAATTTTGGATAATAATTTTAGGATTTAACTTACTAACAGTACAAAAAAAATGTTATACTATCTACCGATCACCTAAAAGAAACTACATGAAGGCATCCATAAA
Source organism: Nicotiana knightiana (assembly GCA_005239525.1). Taxonomy (NCBI): domain Eukaryota; kingdom Viridiplantae; phylum Streptophyta; class Magnoliopsida; order Solanales; family Solanaceae; genus Nicotiana; species Nicotiana knightiana. Next base: position 154,070 of record ML373534.1, on the reverse strand, counting down.
AACTGGAATTGATAATATGTAAAACTATAAATACATTGGTAGATAGTGTAAATATTCTTTAAACGGTTATTACATAAGTTAAGTTAATCCATAACTTACACTTGTCCTCCCCCCTCCTCTCTTTTATGATAGAACGCATCAGATTGTGACACGTGCCGTAATCTGGTGCTAATTGGCATTTTAATGAGGTTAGGGCATATTTGGATCAACTTACGCACGGTAAGGGCAGGTCTGAGACCCACGTTTTAACGACGGACAAATCCGTCTACCTGCCCTTTCTTCGATCGATAAAGTAGACATTCTTTACACTGGTTAAATATAATACTCCTTTTCATGTCCTGCTTTAATTTCATTTTCTATCGTAAAAGTTTTCAGTAACTTTAATTTAACATTTCTGGATGCAGCTTCATGAAGAATATCAATTACAAGAAACTTCCGAGTACTCAGGATCTCACCTTGCAAGTCAAATATTGTGCATTGGAGTGAGATCTCATTCACAATTTTATTAGTGTCAAAAATTATTTGTTAGGATCGGAAAATCGGGTAGTACCAATTTAGCCAAACAATGTTATGGCAATAAAAAAAAACAATGCAAGTTGATAGCGACAATTAAAACATATAAAGAAGACACAAATTTAAAGTGGTTCGATCAAAATGACCTACGTCCACAAGTGAAGAGGAGCAAATTCACTATAGCAACAAGAGTACAAAAGAGCGTCAAAATTAGAGTAAGTACTCTAATTAATCCTAAATACCCCCGAGAGAATAACCTCACAAGATCACTCCGGAGAAAAGAGATCACACATGTTTTCCAACACTCAAACTCTCTTACAAATAACTCTCAATAAAGGAGGAGAGGAAGAAACAAGAAATGAAGACTCAAGTCTTGTTGGTGTGTTTAAAATGAACTAATGACCTTTCCTTTTTATAGGCAAAAAAAACTTGGCCTCCAAGCTATAATAGAAAAGATACAACTTGCGCAAATGATATCCACCACACAATACAATATTTTTGGGTCCTAAAGAATATTGCCAACAAGGTCTACTTAGCAAATAGGCGTATGCTTATGTGAGATAGACTCCACTAGCCAAAATATTGACCATATTACAAATCTCCACCTTGACCTAATTTTGGCTGATGTAGTAAATTTTCTCCACCTTCTACACAAAAGCCCATATGGGCTAAACCATTCTTCATAAATAGCAATCAAGTTTAAGCAGAGCTTGAACTTGCCAACTGGAAGAGGCTTTGTGAACATGTCAGCAGGATTGTCTCTAGTATTGATCTTCTGAACAGAGACCTTTCCATCAGTAATGGTTCCTGGATAAAATGATACTTGATGTCAATATGCTTCGTCCTCTCATGATACATTTGGTCTTTAGTCAAGTGAATGACACTTTGACTATCACAAAAAATAGTAATACCACCTTGATGTAAACTAAGTTCAGCAAATAGACTCTTCTACCATAAGGCTTCTTTGATAACCTCGGTCACTGCCATATATTCTACTTCAGTAGTAGATAAAGTTACTACATGTTGTAATGTAGCTTTCCAGCTGATAGCGCAACTACCAATGCAAAATACATAGCATGTTAGTGATCTTCTTTTGTCAAGATCGCCTGCATAATCTGCATCTACAAAACCAACCAAAGAGTTAGTATTTCTCACAAACTCTAAACATATGTTTGAAGTACCTTGCAAGTATATTAGAATCCGTCTCAGTGCATGCCAATGTGCTTTTCTAGGGCAAGCCATATATCGGCTCACTACACGTACTGCCTAGGAAATATCTGAATGTGTGCACACCATTGCAAACATAATACTGTCGACTGCACTGGAATAAGGTACCTGTGCCATATACCTCTCTTCTTCCTCTGACTGTAGTGACCGAGAAGTTGATAACTTAAAATGAGCAGCAAGAGGGATACTAACTGGTTTAGCATCTTTCATGCCAAACCTCTCCAAAACTTTCTCCAAGTACTTCTTCTAGGTCAGGAATAGCCCGTTGGCTCCTAGGTCTATTTTTATCTCCATGCAAAGAACTTTCTTAACTGCTCCCAAATATCATCTCAAATTCACTTTTAAGTTGACTTTTCAAATTGTGAATCTCTATCAAATCCTTAGCAACAATGAATATATCATCAACATATAGAAATATGTACACAAATGAACCATCATTTAACTTCCGGAAGTAAATACAACTATCATACATCATCCTTGAATAACCATGACCCAAAATAAAGGAAATAAACTTTTTGTACCATCATCTTGGAGATTGCTTTAATCCGTACAAGGATTTCTTCAATAAGCAAACATGATCTTCTTTTCGTTCAATTTCAAATCCTTCGGGTTGATGCATATATATTTGTTCCTCAAGTTCTCCATGTAAGAAAGTTGTCTTTACATCAAGCTATTTTAATTCCAAATCATACATGGCAACTAAGGCAAACAAGACACGAATAGAGCTATGTTTAACAACATGTGAGAAAATATCATTAAAATCAACTCCTTGTACCTAACTATAACCCTTTATAACTAATCGTGCCTTATATCTCGCATCTTCAACTCCTGGAATGCCATATTTTTTTCTTGAAGATCCATTTGCAACCAACAATTCTCTTTCTTGATGGCGTCTTCAAAAGTCCAAGTACCATTCTTGTGGAGAGACTTTATTTCTTCACTCATTACAATCCACCTGCTTCTGTGTACTCTTCCCTTTATCTGTATTAATAACTAGAGGACTCTTTTCTGGAATGTAACATAGAGGATTCATCAAAGGTTACACTTCTGCTAATAATAAATTTTGGTTCCTTGGGATCAGGATACCATAGTCGGTATCCTTTCACCCCATATGCATACCCAAAGAAAATGCACTTTTTAGCCCTTGGCTCTAATTTTCCATTATTACATGCATGTATGCAAGGAAACCAAATATCTTTAAATTAGAATAATTAGCAGGAGTACCTGACCATATTTCCTCTGGAGTCTTGAAATTCAAGAGTGCAGAAGGAGCACAATTGACAATATAACAAGCTGTAGAGATAGCTTCTGCCTAAAAGGCATTTGTCAACCCAACATTTGAAACCATGCATCGAGCCCTTTCCAAAAGAGTTCTATTCATCATTTCTGCTACCCCATTTTGTTGAAGTGTCATTCTTACAGTACGGTGTCGAGCAATTCCTTCATTTTTGCAAAAATCGTTGAATTCATCATTACAAAATTCCAAGCCATTATCTGTTCTAAGCCGTTTAACATGTTTTCCTGTTTTCTTCCCAATCAAAACTTTCCACTGTTTTAAAGTTAAGAAAACATCATTTTTGTTTTTTTTGAAAATAAATCCAAACTTTCCTTGAATAATCATCGATGAAAGTTAACATATACTCGGTACCACCTTTTGATGGGGTACGTGAAGGACCTCAAAGATCTGAATGAATGTAATCCAAAGTACCTTTTGTTCTATGAATCACTGAAGATTTGAAGATGACTCTTATCTGCTTCCCGGACACACAGTGTTCACATAACTCTATATTTTTGGTACTTTGGCCACATAAGAGACCTCTTTGTTGAGGATGGAAAGACCTTTTTAACTCATATGCCACAATCGCATATGCCACAATTTGGTGATGTCAGAATCAGATTTATCTGATGTTGAAACTGCAACAACACCTATAACAGTAGATCCCAATAGAGTATACAACGTACCAGATCCGCGTGCTTTCATGATCACAAGAGCACCATGAGAAACTTTCAGAACTCCACCTTCATCTGTGTACTTTCACCCAAGAGATTCTAGAGTGCCCAAAGAGATGAGATTTTTCTTCAAGTTAGGAACGTGCCTAACAGCAATGAGAATTCTCACCACACCATCGTGCATTTTGATTGAGACACTACCTTTTCCAATAACTTTGCAGGCAACATTGTTGCCCATCAAGATAAATCCACCTCCAATAGATTCATATGTGGTAAATAAATCTCAATTTGGACACATATGATAAGAACAACTCGAATCTAAAATCCAATCATTGTTAGATTTGAAACTATTATTAGTTGCTAAAAAAAGTTCCCTTAGTCTCATCAGCAGCTACACTTGCTTCGACAGTGTCAGTATTTTTGTGGTCATTTTTCTTTTCTGTATGCTTTTCTTTGTTTTTCAATTTAAAGAATTCAGAAATAATGTGGCCTTTCTTATGACAGTATTTGCACATGACATTTATGTATCTGAATTTTGGCCTTGATTTAGGTCTCTCACTACTTGAATCTTTCTTATTAGATCTTCCTTTTATGAACAAGCCTTCCCCTTGGTTCCCATTAGTTTCCCCAGTAATATCTCTATCTATTTGTTCTTTTGATTTCAAAATAGATTTGATATCTTTATAAGAGATATTATCCTTTCCATAAAATATAGTATCTCTTATATGTTTAAACAATTGGGGTAAGGAAACAAGCAATAACACAACTTGATCCTCATCTTTGATTTAAGCATCTATGTTACTTGAATCCTTAAGAAGAGAATCAAAAGTATCAAGATGTGTAAGTATAGAGGCACCTTCAGCCATAGAAAAAGTGTAGAATTTTTGCTTTAGGTAAAACATGTTTTCTACTGTTCTTTTCATATACAGGGTTTTCAGCTTTTTCCATATGCTTTTGGTTGAGTTTTGTGTAGAAAATTCACGCAAAACCTTGTTTGAGAGATTTAAAATGATACATGTTTTTGCCTTTTTGTCAATGGCAGCAAACTCCTCGTTTGTCATTTTATCCAGCTTCTTCTCCCTTCCTTGCAGTGCAAATCTAAGCCATCCTGAATTAGGATAGCTTCCATCTTTAATTTCCACATTCCAAAGTTTGCACTTCGATCAAATTTCTCAACATAAGTCTTTGTTAGAATCATATTGACTACTGAAACAAATCCGGTTAGATCCGGCTCTGATACCAATTTGTTAGGATCGGAAAATCGGGTAGTGCGGAATTTAGCCAAATAATATTATAGTGAAAATAATAAAGACAATTCAAGTTGATAACAATGATAATTAAATCATATTAAGAAGACTCAAATTTAACGTGGTTCAGTCAAAGTGACCCACGTCCACAAGCGGAGATGAGCAAATTCACTATAGCAACAAGAGTACAAACGAGCGGACAAAATTAGAGTAATTACTATTAATCTCAAATACCCCCGAAAAAATAACATCACAAGATCACTCCAAAGAAAGGGGATCACACAATTTTTTTCCAAAAACACTCAACTCTCTTACAAACAACTCTCAATAAAAGAGGAGAGGAAGAAACACGAAATGAAGACTCGTGTCTTGTTGGTGTGTTTAAAATGAACTAATGATCTTTCCTTTTATAGGAAAAAAAGTCTTGGCCTCCAAGATGTAAAAGAAAAGATATAACTTGTGCAAATGATATCCATCATACAATAAAATATTTTTGGATACCAAAAATAATTTCCAACAAGGTATACTCTACAAATAGGCGTATGCTTATATGAGACGGACTCCACTAGCCAAAATATTGGCTATATTACATTATTCAACTTCGCATTGTTGCTTGTTGCTCTATGGAACTCTTCCCAATAATATTTCTGTTCTATTTCTTTTCAAAAGTGTAAAGGAAATGGTCCCTACAAATGTCTGATTAAATCCATACTAAGAACTTCGTAATTTGAAGTTATAAAACACCCTTATAATGAAAACGGTGCCCTTTGTTACAAATTGGTTATAGAATCATTTTCTCCTCGTGGCAATTTGACTTGTTCTGGAGATGTTACTCACTATTATGATGTCTTAAACCTGACATAATCATCCAAAGTTTAGAAAGATCATGAGAGGATTATTTTCCTTGTCCTTGAGATGTTGGAAAAGGATCCTTACAACAACGATAATGTTGTCTCCGTGTGATCTATAGGTTGCGAGTTCGAGCCACGGAAGCAGTTAGTAATGCTTCTATTAAGGTAGGCTATTTACACCACAACCTTAAAGCCACGACCCCTTCCTGACTAGGATTTAAAGCTTGTGGGTTCAGGATTTTAGTCCTTTTAAGTTAATGGATTCTACATTAATAAATTATACATATCCAATTGTTGTAAAACCTATAGTAATTGGGGATGTTCACTACTCCCACTACTTTCACTCATGATGTAAATAACCTCCCACTACTTATCGCTATTATGATTGTAACTCCCACACCTCCATAACCCCTCCCCATGATCTTCCCCCATGATCTCAAAGGCTAATGTCATGTTTAAGACAATCCTTTTGTAACCTTCAATGTGATAGTATAAATAGAGGCATGAATGTGATATGGGATACACTTGAACACTTGATGAAATAAGAAAGTTATCTCTTCTTCTCTTATTCTACTTATCTTCTTGTTTTATATTGTTACTTTGAGCTACATTTCTTAATACGCTATCAACACGAAGTTGAGCTCTTTTCGTTGTTCATGTATATTTGTTTATTTTGTTTTCTTCGTCGTACATTTTGATTTCATGATTAGTATATTTAATATGCAGTTTTATAATTTCTCACATCTCTAAAGAATTCTATATTTCTTTATTTTAAGTTTTGCATGATTGTCATGCAAAAGTTGCTAATTTTCACGTTAGTAGAATTAATTGAGAGAAGAATACTTGTTTTATGTTGTTCAGCATTTGAAATTGTGTTAAAGTCAAAAGATATTTTTGTTCTAGTTAACATCAAAGATATACTAATAATTTGAAAAAAATAATAATATTCTTTTCTATGGAATTATCACTTTAGTGTATATAGATCACAAATTTGATATTATGTCAATTTTTAAGATTCTTTACGCTATTATCCTAATGATTTCTAATTATTTATCTTCTTTGATAGTATTCACTATTTCAAATTTGTCAAAGCTTGAGTTTTTGGCACTTGACATTTCTGAAAAGAATTACCTATCATGGGTTCTCGATGCTGAGATTCACTTAGCCGCTAAAGGCCTTGGTGACACCATTACTCAGGGCAATGAGGCATCGATCCAGGACAAAACGAAAGCCATGAATTTCCTTCGTCATCATTTGGATGGAGGTTTGAAGGTTGAATATGTAACAGTGAAAGATCCACTTGAATTGTGGACTGGCCTGAAGGAAAGGTATGATCACCTTAACGCTACGGTATTGTCAAGGGCTTAATATGAGTAGATGCACTTACGATTGCAAGACTTAAACACCGTAAGTGAGTATAAATCTGCTGTATTTCGAATAACTTCCAGTTGAAATTATGTGGGGATGTTATGAATGATGAGGATTTGTTGGAAAAGACTCTTACGACTTTTCATGCCTCAAATATGGTATTACAACAACAATACCGTGAAAGAGGTTTTAAAAAGTATTCTGAATTGATCTCATGACTTCTGGTGGATGAGCAACATAATACCCTTTTACTGAAAAATCATGAAGCCCGTCCCAAAGGGTCAGCTCCGCTTCCTGAAGCGAGTATGACAGCTAGACGTGATAAGTCTGGAAAAATACTGAATAATAATCATGGCCATATGAATGTACGTGGTCATGGCAATGGTAAAAGACGATATAATAGTCATCATTGTGGTGGTCATGGCAAACGAGAGAACAATATGGGTTCTCAAAACAATCCTTCAAGAGGCAAAAGCAGTAACTGCCACCGCTGTGGCATGAAAGGTCATTGGAGAATTGAATGTCGTGCACCTGAGCATTTTTCCAGGATTTATCAAAACTCCATCAAAATAAAGATAAATAATGTTGGAGCATCTTCTGCTAATGCTCCAGTGGAGTCTCACTTGACCTTTAAAATTGATTTTGAGGCGGGGCCTTCAAACAAAAATGATGACAATGTCGAGGAAAATCTTGCTTTAAATGATGATGATTTTGAAGGACTCAATGATCTTACTCATTTGGAAGTTGAAGACTTTTTTGGAGATCAAAACTAAAGTTTGATCATTTTACTGGGGAATGCAATTATCTTGTTATTTTTATTTTTAATTTTTTTTCTCGTTCTAAAGTTATTTTTATTTTCAAGTAGTACTTAAGTTGTCTTATGTTATTGTTATTTTTTTTTTCGTATTTCTCATGGTGTACTTTTATTTTTTTATTGAAGAAAATAAAATTTTCCAGTCTTCAATTGGATCCAAGATGAGTAATAAAAATTTATGCCTTTTTGGATAGTGCTACAACTCACACAATATTTAGAGACAAGAAACTTTTCTCTTATTTGGTTATAAAAAAGGCCTATGTTAATACAATATCTGGTAGTACAAAGTTAAGAGGTCTCTGGAAGAGCAACCTTATTACTACCTGGAGGAACGATATTAACTATTAATAATGCATTGTATTGTAGTAAGTCTCAAAGAAACTTGTTGAGTTTCAAAGATATTCACCAAAATGGCTATCGTGTCGAGACCTCTAACGAAGGAAATGTTGAATACCTTTATATTACTACAATAAAATTGGGAAAAAAATGCGTGCACGAAAAATTAGCCGCATTTTCTTCTGGATTGTACCACACAAACATTGGCGTGGTTGAATCATATCCCATTGTAAACAAAAGGTTTACTATTTCTAATGATTTTATCATTTGGCATGACCGGTTAGGCCATCCCGGTTCTAACATGATGCACAGAATAATAGAGAATTCAAATGGGCACACATTGAAGAACAAGAAGATTCTTCAATTTAAGAAATTCTCTTGTGTTGCTTATTCTCAAGGAAAATTGGTTATTAAACCATCAACAGCTAAAGTTGGGATTGAATCCCCTGCATTTCTGGAACGTATACATGGTGATATATGTGAGTCTATACACCCTTCATGTGGACCATTCAAGTATTTTATGGTCTTGATAGACGCATCTACAAGATGGTCACGTGTGTGCTTATTGTCAACTCGTAATATGGCATTTGCGAGATTGTTGGCCCAAATAATAAGGTTAAGAGCACAATTTCTAGATTATGCAATTAAGACAACTCATCTTGATAATGATGATGAATTTACATCTCAGGCTTGTGTTGATTATTATATGGCCACTGGAATAAAAGTTGGGCATCCGGTTGCTCATGTTTATACTCAAAATGATCTAACAACATCATTGATTAAACGCCTCCAATTAATAGCTAGACCATTTCTAATGAGGAAAAAACTTCCCCATGCAGCAACACTTGTGCGCATAAGGCCAACCAGTTATCATGAAGTCTCCCTATTACAGTTGACTTTTGGTCAGGAGCCAAATATTTGCCATCTAAGAATTTTTGGATGTGCGGTATATGTTCCAATTTCTCCACCACAACGCACAAAGATGGGTCCCCAAAGAAGGTTGAGAGTACATGCTGGTTATGAATCTCCTTCTATTATTAAATATCTGGAGCCTATGAAAGGAGATTTGTTTACAGCCGATTTGTTGATTGTCATTTTGATGAATCAATTTTTCTAATATTAGGGGGAGAAAGTAAACGGCTTGAAAAAGAGATAGATTGGAATGTATTATCTCTATCTCATTTGGATCCTCGTACAAATCAATGTAAACAAGAAGTTCAAAAGATCATTTATATGCAAAATGTTGCAAATCAATTGCCAGATGCATTTACTAACCTTCCACGGATCACTAAATCGCATATTCCATCTGTAAATGCTCCAATTCGAGTTGATGTCCCAGCTGGACAATATGATAATACAAATGACTCTAGGCCACACCTTAAACGTGGTAGACCAATCGGTTCCAAGTAAAAATCCTCGAAAAAGGAAAGGAGAAAATGATCAAGTTGATCATAACATGGAGGCAATTGCTCAAGAGGAGCATAAAGACATAGTAATTTATAAGACCTCACATGAGGTTCTAGTTCCTGGAAATGATAAAAATGAAGAGATCTCAATAAGTTATGTCTCTACAGGAAAAAGGTAAAACCGAAATAACGTTGTTATTAACAACAATTTTACATATAATGTTGCAGTTGAAATTATGCAATAAGATGAGGATCTTGAGCCAAAATCTGTCGATGAATGTCGACAAAGAAATGATTGGCCAAAATATAAAAATTCAATTCAAGCGAATTGGCTTCACTCGAAAAACGTGATGTTTTCGGACCAATAGTCCGAACGCCTGAAGGTGTCGAGCCAATGGGGAAACAAATGGGTTTTTGTGCGAAATCGAAATGAAAAAGGTGAAGTCGTAAGATATAAAGCACGACTTGTGGCACAAGGGTTTTCACAAATACATGACATTGATTATATGGAGACATATTCTCCTATGGCAGATGCAATTACCTTCAGGTATCTAATAAATCTGGCAGTCTATGAAAAACTTGATATGCGGTTGATTGATGTTGTCACAACCTACTTATATGGCTCACTGGACAATGAAATTTTGTGAAAATCCATGAAGGCTTTAAAGTTCCTGAAGCACATAAAAGTTCAAGAGAAACTTGTTCAATAAAGTTTCAGAAATTCCTTATACAGGTTGAAGAAATCAGGGAGGATGCAGTACAATCGCCTTAGCGAGTATTTGCTAAAGGAAGGGTACAAAAATGACCCTATTTGCCCCTGTGTCTTTATTAAGAGGTCTGAATCTGAATTTGTCATCATAGCTGTGTATGTTGATGACTTGAATATCATTGGAACTTCTAAAGAGCTTCCAAAGGCTGTAGAGTGCTTGAAGAAAGAATTTGAAATGAAACATCTTGGTAAGACAAAATTTTGTCTTGGCCTACAAATTGAGCATGTAACAAATGTAATTTTTTTCCATCAATCAACATACACTGAAAAGGTTTTGAAGAGATTTTACATGGATAATGCACATCCATTGAGTACCCCAATGGTTGTGAGATTTCTTGACATAAATAAATATCCATTTCGGCCTCAAGAAAATGACGAAGAGCTCGTTGGTGATGGAAGTCCATATCTTAGTGCAATTGGGAACTGATGTATCTTGCTAAAAATACCCGACCATATATTTCTTTTGTTGTAAGATTATTAGCAAGATTCAGTTCCTCCCCAATAAGAATACATTGGAACTGTGTTAAGCATATATTTAGATATATTTGGGGAACTCTAGATATGGGATTGTTCTATTCTAGTGAATTCAAGTCAGAAATGATTGGCTATGCTGATGCAGGTTATTTGTTTGATCCATTTAAAGCCCAATCTCAAACAGGATATTTGTTTACATATGGAGGTACAACTATATCATGGCGTTCAATGAAACAAACTAGCTGCCACATCTTCAAATCATGCTGAGATAATAGTCATTCATGAAGCTAGTCGGGAATGTATTTTGTTGAGATCAATGACTCAACATATTCAGAAAGTGTGTGATATTCTTATGAAAAAAGATAATCCAACTATACTATATGAAGACAATGTTGCTTGCATCGCTCAACTGAAATGAGGATACATCAAAGGAGACAGAACAAAGCACATTTCACCAAAGTTCTTTTTCACCCATGATCTTCAACAAAATGGTGAAATTAATGTTCAACAGATTCGTTCATGTGAAAATTTGGTTGCTCTGTTCACTAAGGCATTACCAACGTCAACATTTGAGAAGTTGAGACAGAAGATTAGAATGTGGTGTCTTCGAGAAATGAAGTGATGTTTTTATGAGGGGGAGTAAGATACGTGCTGTACTCTTTTTTCCTTAGCCTAGGTTTTGTCTCACTTGGTTTTCCTGGTAAGGTATTTAGCGAGGAAGCAAATAAAGAGTATTAGAGATATATATGTACTATTTTTCCTTTACTAAGATTTTTTCCCACGGGGTTTTTCTTAGTAATGTTTTAACGAGGCATATTATCTATTTTTCGACATCCAAGGGGCAGTGTTGTAAAACCTATAGTAATTGTGGATGTACACTACTCCCACTACTTTTACCCATGATGTAAATAGCCTCCCACTACTTATCACTATTATGATTGTGACTCCCACACCTCCATAACCCCTCCCCATGATCTCTGATGTGTGGCTATAAGTCTATATTTTAGCATATTATTTGCGTTGCATTTTTTATGCTTTAATGATAAACTACATTTTATTTGTGCATAATGAAGTCTATTTTATGTGTAGGTGAATTAGAGATGAAAGTATAGCAAAAGGAATAATTAAAGTCGAAAGCGTGCTCGAAAACAGTTAAAAAGAAGAAGGAAGAAGTGAGCAGCGGATAAATAAGGAAGCTGGCGAAGCAAGGCTTTTAGCTCGCGTTAGAGCAGGCGAAGCGAGCATTTTAGCTCACGTGGGAGTAGGCTACGCGAGGTTAGAGATGAGGCCCACCTCGCATAAGGCTGGCGACAGCAGGTCTGGGGCGAGATCCAGCTCGCGTGAAGCCTCGCGAGATGAGGTCTGAGGCACGCACATTCCCAACTATGAAGGCTTATTTCGTCTCTTGGTTTGACTAGGACTTGGCCTATGCATTTAGATATTTTTCTATACATATAAATAGACCTAATACGCCACTTTTGAGAGAGTTTTAGAACCGGAGGCAATAATAGCTCGTGGAACAACTGTGGGTAGTTAGAATAATTGATTTCTACATCTCTTTATCCTTACTTAGTAATTTAATTATGCAAAATATTTTGGATATTGTTACTATGAGTATGAGTAGATAAAATCCTAATCTAGGGTTTTTATGGAACCTATTGGAGGATGATTTTCCTGTTACGTTAATATGGATTTGTCTTAGTATTTTCTCTATTTGTTCAACTACGTTATTATTGTGGTTTTTTGGAGAGCTCTCAATCGACTGTGCCTATTTAGTGTGTATTACTCGGGAGAGAGTGAATATTTAGGTAGTTGTTGAACAACCTCATTCCTAACGTATATGTGGGATCAATACGGATGGTTTAAAGGTGGAATTAGGGATAACAAAACCTTTGTGCGATCCGAGTGAGCTGTATTTAATGCCAACTAGCGTAATTCGGGAGAATATGTCTAGTAAATTATGGTAGTTACTCGGAAGAGAATTACGACACTTAAAGCGCTCATGATTGGTAGAGAATACTTGGGCAAATTTATAGAAAACGTAGCGGAAATGATTCCGACAATAGGGGAAATCATAACCTTAGATCATTTCAATTCTTGTCTACAACCCGTTCGTAGTTAGTTATTAATTATTACATTTTCATTACAAGATATTTAGTTAATAAACATCCAATTTGTTACTTAAATATTTCTGAAGATTGATTGCATGAATTTGTGCAAGTCTAGTAGCTGTGTTTAATAGGTTAATTCCCTATGGGATTCGACTCCGAACTTATTAACCGGAATATATTTGCAACGACTGCTTAGCCTTTTTTATAAGGCAAAGTTGCGCGTGATCAATCTCAAAGGTTAATGTCATGTTTAAGACAATCCTTTTTTAACCTTCAATGTAATAGTATAAATAGAGGCATGAAATGTGATTAGTGATACACTTGAACACTTGATGACATAAGAAAGTTATCTCTTCTTCTCTTATTCTATTTTTTAAAAAGCAAATATACCACTAGGTAGGATTCCTAGTGGCTAATATATAAATAAAATCCCAAAATGGATCCAAAGCTTACAAGATGTCCAAACCAAAATAGAAGTTGCATGAAGCTACTAGGTACTAAAAGGATAGAAAAACTAAAATCTAATGAACTAGATATTACAAAATAATAAGTTGAGTGCTTCCTTCTCCTGTTAGTGTATGTGAATCCAATTTCTAGTGAAAAATACCAAGAACCACCTATCAAGATCTCACCAAGCGCCAGGGTATACTGTCCATAGGCTAAAATGAATTCCAAACATCTCCACCACAGGGTTGAAGCCAACATAGTCTTTCAAGTGTAGCTACTATATGATCTCTATATGCAGTGAACTGAGTGTGTCCAAGTATTAATCATGTGATCACTCATCTAACTTAACATGTAGAAGAGCCCGACTTTAGGCAAAAGCCAGGCTTGACCTGGCTTTAGGCAGGCTTTGCAAGGCAAAAGTCAGGCTCAAGTTGGATTTAGACAGGCTTTACAAGTCAAAATCCTGGCGTGAGCTGACTTAAGGTAGGTTTTGCAAGGCGAAAGCCAGGCATGAGTTGGCTTTAAGAAGGCGTTGCAAGGCAAAATCCAGGTTTCGTAACTCTGCCTTTCTTTTGTTCTTGTAAGCTCAGATCTTTCCATGCTAGAACCTTTAGTATAGACATCATTCTAAACATTGCTAAACCATTCTTAGATTGAGCTTGAAATCATGCTAATACCACTGAGAAATGATTCAACAATCTCCAGAAATAGCACATGATAGGTTCAACATTTTCCTTAGTATTTGGCTATATCAGACTCAGGATAAATTGTACCATCCAACACCTGCTTATCGCATTGTTACTGTAAACTATCAAAGCACCCCCAGAATGAGCATGTGACCATGCTAATACCACTGAGAAGTACCTTAATAACATACAGAATGAGACAATGAAACATGCAGGTTTGTGCAGAGTCCAATCCTGTGAAGCCATCAGTCTGGGGTTCTTCTCTTTGCTATCCTAACCCTAAGGTTATGTGTTTGAGATTTTTCTAGATTGATCAACCTCCTCCCTGCACTAGGAAGTTCAGAGAATGAATGAAACTCAGATGTACCTGTAAAAGAAAACACAATGTTAGCTATAAAATCCGCCACTGAGTTGTCTTCTCTGAATACATGTTGAAAGATAACATTGAAGTTTCCCTTCATCTCTATAATTTTCTTCACATCATTTGCAATTACACAAGGAGGATCCCATTCCCCTTCTATCACTTTCTTCATCACCAATGAATCAGTCTCCAATATGAGAGGGTGAAGATCATGCTCCACACAGTATTCCAATCCTTGAAGAATAGTCTTAGCTTTAGCCACCACATTAGTTGTCACACCCAGGTCTACTGCCCTTGCATACACCACATCACCTTCATCATTCCTCATACAAAAGACTAAGGAGCTAGGACCAGGATTTCCTTTTGAGGCTCCATCAGTATTGCATTTGTACCAACCATGAAAAGAAAGTTGCTATGTTACTCTTGTAGTGATCAATATAGGTTTATATCCTTCAAAATATTGAATTATGTCTGGCCATAACAATGGAATATTAGGTATCCAAATGTACCTCACCCTTGCCAGTTGATGCAATGTCCTATTGATCTCATGAATAACCCTATTTGTGGACACTGAACCCCCATGTTTACCTGCATTTCTTCTCTTCCAAAGTTCCTAAGTGATGATAGCTGGTACTGCTTGAAACAATGGCTTTAACTTTTGACAAAATTGAGCATACCACCAATGCCTTATAACTTGCTTCAATTGAATCAATGGTACAATAATTCCAGCAGCCCCTATGAACAAGTTCCATACTTTAGAGGCAGTAGGGCTTGTGACAAATATATGCTCAATAGATTCCTCTTGGAGCTGCTGACAACACCAACACCTATACATCACCATTTGACCTTGCCTCATCCACATGTCATCAGTGGCTATTTTCTGCCTCCACAATCTCCACAAGAAGAAGGATATCTTGAATGGTAAGCCTCTAATCCACATTAACTTGAATTCCTGATTAGGATCAGCCCTATGCCTTAATAGTTGCCAAGCACTGCTAACACTGAACTTGCCTGAAGGAGTTGGTATCCAATATGGCCTATTCCAATATCCCTCACTGCCTTCATAATGCACATTTAGCCTAATATGTTCTGCAATTTCCTTATTGAAGTTTGATCTAGCAGCTGATCATCCCATATTTCACCTTGCCGCAATTCTGCCACGTCCTGAAGATCTTCATTGATTGGAAAATCTTCAGGTAATACGTGATAAAGTGCACCCAATCCAGTCTAATTTTCATGCCAAATATTAGTTGTTCCACTCTTCAATTCCCATAGGATCTCATGTTCTACTTCTTCCCTAGCATTCAGCATTTGTCTCCAAACATGAGACCCTCTTCTAAACTGCACCACCGTTGGTATCTCCTTCTTGCAATGCTTATTCCACATGAAATTAGACCACAAAGATTTTGTGGTCCTAAACCTCTACCATAGTTTAGCAAACAGTGCCCTTGACACATCATGTAAGGACCTAAAACCTAGGCCCCCTTCCTCTTTAGGAAGGCAAAGATTTTGCCATGAAGCCCAATGTTTGCTTCTCCCTTCTTCCTTTGTGCTCCAAAAGAACCAAGCAAAAATCTTATGAAGACGCTCCAAGACATTTTTTGGTGGATCAAAGACTGATAACATGTGTACTGGCATACTTTGCTACACACTAGAAATGAGTGTTGCCTTTCCTCTAAATGACATCATCTTTCCTTTCCATTAATGCAATTTAGTCTTTACTTTCTTGATAAGATCCTCATAATAGTCATTCCTCCTTCTAGTGTAAAAAATAGGATACCCTAGATATGAGAAGGGGAATTTACCTCTTGCAAATCCTGTAATAGCTCCAACTGCCTGAAACAATCCATTAGCAATCTTTGAATACATGTAGTATGAACTCTTATCTTTGTTGATCATCTGGCCTGATATCTTCTCATAGTTCCCCAACATTGCCATAATCTTGCTCAAGGATAGAGGATGAGCAGAAACAAAGATTATAGTATCATCATCATATTCCAAGTGGTTTAAAGGATCAGACAACTTAGGTATTCCAAATCCCACAAATGACTTGTCTTCAAAGAGCTTATTCAAAGACCTGGAAAATACCTCAGCTGACAGAATGAACAATGCTGGGGATAGGGGATCCCCTTGCTTCACACCCCTTGTAGACTTAAAGAACCCTGAGGACTGCCCATTCACCAATACTGAGTACCAGTTATTTGACACTAAGTTCCACACCATGTAGATGAAGTGCTCAGAAAATCCCATCTTCCTAGTACATGCAATAAGTACTTCCATGAAACCCTATCATAGGCCTTAGCCATATCAAGCTTGATCACCTTCTCTTATTCTACTTATCTTCTTGTTTTATATTATTATTTTGAACTATATTTCTTAATACCAATGAATATTTTAAGACAAATACAAAATTTGAATCAAAATTACTGGGTTCAGTCGAACCCGCAACAACGCTCTGGCTCCGTCCCTGCTTTCCTGGACCATGCGTGAATGCGGGATACCTTGTACACCGGGCTGCCCTTTGTCCTTGAGATGTTGGTCAAAATTATGGAGCCTAAAGAAAGAGTAAAGTTTTGATACTTCCTAAGGAATTGATTCCAGCATCAATCATAAACTTAAGATTGTGCAAGTTAAATTACGGTAGATATCTGTGTAATCCATGTGGAAGAGTAGCTGCTTCAACTAACTAATTAAGGGATGTTTCCTGTAACTATCATAAATTCAGGCTCTAATTATAATTAGTAGAACATTAGGATAATCATCTGGTATTATCATACATTTATACAGGCGGCAGAACCCTTTTGCGCACACAAGAGAGATTCTACTTGTTTTTAAATACGTTTCCAATTTTTAATTTAGGAGTGATGGTTCATGTTGTCTATAAAATAAAAGGTAAAAATGGAAGGCAAAAAAAAATAAAAAATAAAAAAGGAACTTAACAAAGCACTTCAACCTATATAATAGTTCATTCATAAGTCATAGCAGAATAAGATAGTTTACAACCACTCAGCAACCACCACCACCACAGCCACCACAGCCACAGCCGCCGCCTCCACCACAGCCACCACCTCCACAGCAACTGCCACCACCTCCAGCACCACCAAAAATCATGATGTTGCTACCAGTAGCTGCACTACTAACACAACGACCAGAGGGCTTAGACTTGGTTATCTTTTTCTTCTTAGACAAGTCCTTTTCAGGATCATCAGTGCATGCAAATACCACCATTGACACCACCAAAACCGAGAAAATGATAACGAAGAGCAAGAACAAGCTTCCAGAGTAGGTAATCCTAGCACCAGCTTTACTAAAACTATCATCGCCAACCAAAGAAGAAACTAAGAACCTAGCCATTTTATTCTTAACTCTGTTATATCTGCAGAACATGAATGCATTTATAGAGGACTCATTTCCAATACCTATAATATATATATACAAGAATTACGACTGTTTGTTAGGATAATGTCATATAGCTTTGCCATTTTTTCTAACTTTTGAGCAACAAGACAATTGCTTGTTGATCATCAAACTCTTCACAATAAAAAGTAATGTTTCCCTCGTCAAAGAAAATAATAGTACTGTAATTTAATGACTTCTGTGGAAATCTTTGACCATTGCTTCTATAAGAATCCATACTCTTCATAATTATTTACCATGAAGATTGTCAGCTATCTCAAGAATAGATAGTGTTAAGAACTGGACGAAATTTATGAGATCTTTCGCCAAGAGCCGTTTGGCAAGCTGCCAAAAACGGCTTATATATTTTGAAAAATACTTTTGTTCAAAAGTATTTTTTTGAAAAAGTATTTTTGTTTGTCTTTGACCAATTTGTCGGAGTAGTGCTTGTATAGGTCAAAATCCGATTGAGAAAATTTGGCACGAAGAGGTGATCGAGCGTGAGAACTGTAACTCATCACGGGCGGCTCGGTCAAGAGCGATCAACGATTGACAAGAATGAGCCGTTGAGTGGCCTTTCAGGGCCGAGGTCGAGCGGTAGGAACAGAAGTAACGGCTTTTATAGTTTTGGAACTTTCAAAGGGAATATTCCGTTGAATATTCTTTATGTTGTACTTTTTAGGGTTCTTTGAGAATATCCCATATAAATAGCAAGAGAGATAAGGCAAAAAAAAAAGAAGATAATATTGTAGATAACAAGAACTCTTATGAAAAGTTGACTCTTAAGAGAAAATACAAAATATTGCCCTTCCATAAAATTGGATTTGTTGTTTATCCCATCTTTTCTCGCATTAGATTCGAGGGAGCCCCCTATATTCCCATATCCATTTGTCTTACATCAATGTCAGAGAGAAAAATCATCCACCTCATTCAATATTTGGGTAAATCATTCTCTCTATTTACATTTATTGCCATTTAACATAGTTATTGCTCATCATTGTTCTTCCTCTCACTCATAACTGTTGATACCCAATTTTTCCTAAAATAAGTTTAAATTGCATATATACATTCAAAATCATGCATTAGCATCAATTGGTATTTTTTCATAATTTTTTTCTACATTTTTATGAATTTGTCCAGCATTCCTTTTCTAATAAATAATTACAAAATTACATCACAAATAATTTCAAAGACATTTCTTGATTTAATTTATTATTTATGGTCCTATTAAGTCCAAATTATTCCATGAATAGCCAATTTGGTACTTTTGGCTACAATTGCAATAACTTTGCAATTATAGCCCATGTATAATTTCGTATCATTTTTTACCAGAAATTAGTCTTTTATGTTTTTAAATGCAAAATAAACATTTTTCAAAACATATCTATTCATGAAATTTATTTTTTTCGTAATTAGTGATTATTTTACAAATTATTTTAATTAATTTATTGTGAGAATTTAACAAATAGCCAATTTTATTTTTGAATTGCAGCCTAATTAAGTCAGCCCAAATACCCTTATAACAAGCCCAAGACAACCCAGGCCCAAATCATGCCCAAACCCGACCCAACTCTTGTTACATCTTGGTCGTTGATCAATTTTGATCAACGACCCAGATTAATTATTTTTTAAATTAATCTAAATGACCCCCACCCCCCAAACCCCTCATTCCTCTCTCACACTTCGTCGTCGCTCACCCTCTCCTCTCTCAAACTCTCTCAGTCCCTAACCCTAAATCTCACCTCGTCGTCACTCTCCTGCCGTCAACCATGGTGGATTATCACCATCCTCAAGCCCTAATGGCTCTCCTACGTTGAGTTTTTGCTATCTTTGAGGTCCTCAAGGGACTAGGGTCAATCCACTCACACCTTTGGCCTATTCTTACCTGTCTTAGACCGCCATGACTCGATTTGAGTAAGATCGTTCTATTTTTTTGCCTAAATCTATGGATTTCTAAGCCGATATCTTCATCTCTGGGATATTTCAAAAACCCTAATTTCGTTTCTTAGATTTTCAGATCTGTACAGATCTGAGGAGGATCGAACTGTTTTTGCTTGTTTTTTTATGAAAACATACTGATTTTCGAACAACTTTTCATTTTTTTCCTAACTAGGGTTTTCCTGAAAATCTTTTCTTCAAAGCTCTTTCTAGCTTTAAGTATTTTTCTCTGTTCTTATGTGTTCTCGGCTACTTTTGTTAAGTTTTCTTAACCCTAAATAGTTATGCTAAAATCCTCAATTTTTTGGTACTCCGCTTGGATTCTGAAGTTCGTCCTTGAATATTTGATACATGATTTTGTTATGTGTTACTCTCATGATTACTGCTTCGTTTAATTAGAGTATCTTGTGATTTTACCCTAGTATGTCTTTATTAGGGTTTCAGATTCGATTCTTTTTGTTTGTACTCGACTTATCTGCCTATTCATGAGAACCTATGTTATTTTCCCTAAAATTGATGTTATTTTAGGTCCTTGATTGATTGATTTGTTGTGGTTATACCTATGTGCTTATTTTCTCAATTATTTCCACATTTTTACAGCCTTTAATTATTTCTTACCTTATTCTCTGATTAACCGTGTTATTTGTTGATTCTTACTAGTTATTTCCTTAATTGAACCCTATATGTATTTACCCCTAATTACCTACTATATACCTAATTTATTTGATTCCTTTCCTTAATTAGCTACCCCGTTCTTTACCATTAACTGGTTGCCCTTAATTGAAGGAAGACCTTACTGATTTTGTGCTTCATTGATTCTGTGATTCTCCCCAATTAATGAACAATTAATTCTTACCTTATTTGCCTAGCTTGCAGCTGATATATATACTCTCTTCTATTCTCACTAACACACGAATATTAGTTCACAACAACTCTCTCTTATACTTAAAAGCTCTCTACTCTTTCTTGTTACTTGCTACTCTTGCTGAATTAGCCAGCTGTAAGCCAAGGCTAGTTATTGCACTATACTTTGTGCTTTCTCTCCTTAAATGGTATATCCTGATTCAATTCAAATCCAAAACTCTATGTGTTATTGCTTCAATTCAATGGTTTCCAGTTTTGCTCCTGCTTACTATTTGGTTGTTTAATATGTATTTGTATGTTTAAATCATTGTTTCACCTAGCATGCCTGGACTACCCTGTTTAGTTACTAGCCTATATGAATTTCGATTAGCATGTCTATGAACCTGCCTCTTGCCTCTCTAGCATGTCTCAACCTGACTTTACTCCATGTATGTATGTTTGATTGTTTGTCTATTTGTTTACTCAGCTTCTGGTATTAATCTGCTTTGCTAAGTTATCTAATATCTCTAAGTAATTCAGATTCTGTGTTTAATTTTGTCTAGTACAACTATGTTCTCAACTGTCTGTTCTGAAGTCCATGCCTTAGGTCTGTATCATTAGCTGTATGACTAATTCCTTAAATCCTGTAAACTCGTGGAAAGCTTTTGTGCTTCTATTGTTATATGTTTCACCATGCGTGTTCTATATGTCCCAAATTCCCCAATACCCCTGTGTGAACTCTGTTGTTAGTAGTACTGGACTTGATTGTTCTGTATGCCAATCATGCTGCTTGTTGAATTTTCAAAATGCTTACATTGTTTTCAAGTTGTTTTACTACTAATCAGTTCATTTTCAAAAAAAAAAAAAACTCATTTACTTCTTGAATCAATTCAGTATTGTTTCTCTTGTCAAAACCTTTATTCAAAACTATGTCAAGCACTTTCACTCTACTCTTAAGTCCCTAGGTTCCGCCCCTCCAGTGTGTGACTGCCTTGGGATCCTTTTGAGATCCCTATGAACTTTGACACACCGAAGCTGACCCTTTCACACAACACTTACTCAGTTCTTGTAATGAAAGTCTAGGTGTGAGCATTGCCCAGGATCCTTGAGGTCCTTAGGGAACTCTGACACACCTGGACATGAAATTGGTTATGAAACTCTTGGCATTTGAGGTTACGGAAGGCCTGGTATCCTCAGGATGTATTTGGGCCTGCTTCAGGCTCCCTATAGCTTAATCTATATCTCATTTATGTAATTTACGTAATCCTGGTCTGTAATAATCCTTGCAAACAGATATTGGGGTAACTAGTGAAAATGGAGGGTAGCTATATGATCCTGTGGGGTAAAGTGGGGGAAGGAATCATGCTTTAGGATTTACATTATGCTAATCCGCTCTAGAAATCATGTTCTAGGTTTGTGTGATGCACTAGAAATCATGTTCTAGGATTACTATGTTATTTGCATTAAAACTATGCTGAATATGTGCATTAGATATCCTGTTTTAGGGAACTCACGTTTACTGCTTTGCATATTAGAAACATGTGGTAAACCATCACTCTATATCTGACTCTGTATAATTCATGATCATTTAAAAATCATGCCACTAGGCTATTAAAACTGCCTAATAAAATAGTCATCCCTATGTGCATTAGATATCGTGTTTTAGGGACTCTAGTTTGCATCTGTTTTGAACCATGTCTATATCACCTAGATAAATAACTGTCTCTGAAAAGGTTAACAAATAGCCTTACACATAGATCATGTTCCAGTATCAATCTGTATAAAATCACTTGTTATGAAAGCCATCACTTAGATTAGCATGCCTATAGGTTGAAATAACCTCAAATCGTTTAAACAACTTCTATCGTTATGATTGCATATAGTCCCACGCCTAGGCAAGCCTTAGGTAATTAATCTCCTTGTAAAAAATGAGAAACCGTGTTCTGATTGTTTATAAACTGCTTAAGTCTCATAGGTTTTTTTTAAAAAAAAAAAAATAGTAGGCAAACTATTAGGGCCCTGTCACTGAGTTTTGAACAAGTACTACCTATTCTGTGTATTAATGTTCACCTAGACATCCTGTCACAAGATTCTTCTAAAAATTTCCTGCATTTATGTTTGAGACGTTCTGTTTATTTGCATACATGTGGAGGTAAGCATGAGCCTCTTAACTGCTTCTTTCATTTATCTGCTGGTCCTAAATGTTATTTGCTTGTCGCCTAAAATTTTCCCTTTTAAATGCCTTAGGGGTTGTCTAGAATTGCCTAGATTTAGAGGTCCTACATTCCTCCAGTATCACAAGGAAGGGACGGGTAACAACATGCTTAGAGCTTGTTAAATAAAACTCGCTTAATAACCGCTAAGGGGTGGGATAATGGGTAGATAAGTATATGCTGACCTTTGCGCTAATGCAACATGTAACCCATCATCGAGGAGTGATTACCGGGCATAACATGGATATGATCCTATAGGATAAAGAACTTAGGACCTCCCTTATCATTTTACATATGTGTGCTTAGACTGCTAATCTGTAAAGACCTTTATTTGTTTACATATGTGTGCTTAGACTGTTTATTTGCACCTGACTAATTCACAAAGTAAGTTTGGCCGGGACTCACAGTTGTGGACTTCGAGGGGTACCTAACACCTTCCCCTTGAAGTAACTTCAAGCCCTTACTCAATCTCTGGTTATATAATTAGTGTTATAAATGACCCGTAATAGGTGCCCTAACGCACCTTAATTTTCTAGGTGGAGACTCTTCAAATTCCTTATATCCCTTTTCCCAAAAGGAAATGAGTTGTCCCAATAATTTCAAGAACTCTGATCAATCCGAAAGGAGAGGAAAAAAAGGGGGCGCGACAGCATGGCGACTCTGCTGGGGATACCAGGCTTTTACCATTACAAATCGCTTTGCGAATTTGTCTAAATGTGCTTTATTTTTGTTAATGCTTGCACCCCTTCCCCTTTATGTGAAATTAATTATTTACTTTACCAAGTATTAATTTTCCCAAAATGAAACTGACATGTTTCTTGTTTCCTTTGTAACCGCTTTTCAATTATAACTGATGTATTTATCGCTTTCATAATGTGCAAATACATAACAATATGTTGTTTATTGCTGCATAATCATGCTCAACATCATATTCCACTCGTGCCTAAACAAATCCTATAGCAACGCTTGATGAGTGGTTGCGCTCTTCCAATTTATATCACTCCCTAAATTCGGAAAGACTTATTTGCGATAAAATCAGTCGATCAGCAGTGCAGTCGATGGTTCTGTGCCTTTCCCCCTCGAGTTGTCCGCTCGAGGGTACCGGTCTAAAAACCCATAGAAACCTTACTCCTGTTATATTGTGCACGCATCATGGTCAAACCTAGTCGGGTTAATGTGTCGTCCGCACAATTTAAGACAGCCTTATCCAAAAGTCCACTGGGGTTTTCATAATCCCAACGGACACGATCACGTTCTATGCATTAATTTGGAGAACTAAATGCATGTATGCTAATCATAAGTATATAAATAAGTCGAGTCTGGTGCAGGAAAGGGCCTAACCATTTTTTGTCCTGCAGAAAATGAGGCACGAGGTCCCCAGATTCGGTACGGTCAACAACATTCCACCAATTCTCCTAGACTGGTGGGAAGACCTTCCTTCAAGTGATAAGAAATACGTGAGGAAGCATCTGGGCAATTTACCTTTTCTTTTGAACATCCAACCGAACAATATGCTGAGTAAGGCTGCCACTTTGTTTTGGGATAGTGAAAGAGTTGTATTCCGCTTTGGGAATATTGAAATGACGCCGCTCTTAGAAGAAATAGGAGGACTTGCTGGGATGGTTGGGGAAAGCCCTGGGTTGTTGGTATGAGAACCACACGGGCAAAGGTTTTCTGAAAATGATGGGGTTGAAGAAGAATGCTGAATTGGAGTGTTTGAAACAATCTTACATACCTTTCGAGTACTTGTATGAAAGATACGGTCACAACAAATCATACCGTACCTATCATGATGAGTTTGCCATCATGTCTAAAGGGAAATTCTCTCCCAACTGGCAGGGTCCATATATGGTTCACAGGGTATTGACAAGAGGATCTCTCATACTTGCAGAAATGGACAGAGAAGTCTGGCCAAAACCGATCAATTCGGATGCAGTCAAGCGATAATATGTGTAACTCATTATACTTTTCTCAAATGATGTAAATTGATCTACGCCCGACCTGATTCCCATTTAAGAGGGGATACGTAGGCATCCCTGCAGTCATAATTCAATAAAAATCTTATTTTCCCCCACAATTGGAAACTGCGGCAAAATTTTGAGAAGGACCCTCAAAATTCCAAAGCAAGATTAGCCGATCGCAGCATGTACCACAGTCAGAGACATCAATCCATCTAACTGGGGCCGAATTTTGAGAAGGACCCTCAAAATTCCGTAGCAAAAGAGGTTGCAATGTCTCGGATCTTGTCACGGTCGTCGGTTCATCTAAAATTCTTAAAGTACATTTTTACTATGTCTTTACAAAACTATGCATGCTTGCTTGTAAGGTGACACTGTTTAGCCAAACGCTACCCCGATGATGCAAACAGGATCATCAGACCAAGCAAAGCAGGACAAGCAAGTCCAGCGGGGACACAAATCAACCTCCCCCATCTACAAAACTCACGATGTTTCTTTGGATGCAGGGACAAAGGATAGACATGCCGCAAAGTCACAATCCTCACAACAATCGCGTTATCGACAGCTGCTACCAGCTAAGAAATTCTGCTACTATCTGCTATTCATTCTACTTTATGCATAAGGCTAAACTCCGCCTTCCCTTGCATAAGGATAATCTCTGCTTTCATCCTGCATGAGGTTAATCTCTACCTCTCCCATTTGCATAAATGCTAATCGCCGCCTTCACCTGGCATAAGGTTGATCTCTGCCTTCATTTGCATAAGGCTAATCTCTGCCTTCATTTGCATGGGACTAAGCCCTGTCCCGCATCTTGCATGAGGCTAAGCTCTGCCTCCATTTGCATAAGGCTAATCTCTGCCTTCATTTTCATAAGGCTAATCTCGGCCTTCACCTTGCATGAGGCTAATCTCTGCCTTCATTTGCATAAGGCTAATCTCTGCCTTCATCTACATAAGACTAATTGTTTCCTTCACCTTGCATAAGGCTAATCTCTGCCTTAATTTGCATAAGGCTAATCGTTGCCTTCACCTTGGATAAGGCTAATCTCTGCCTTCACCTTGCATACGACTAATCTCTTCCTTCATCTACATAAGGCTAATCGTCGCCTTCACCTTGCATAAGGCTAATCTCTACCTTCACATTGCATAAGGATAATCTCTGCCTTCCATCTGCATAAGGCTAAATGCTGCCTTCCCTTTCATAAGGCTAATCTCTGCCTTTATCTTGCATGAGTTTAAGCTCTACCTCCGCATTCGCACAAGGCTAATCTCTGCCTTCGTTTGCATGGGACTAAGCCCTGTCCCACATCTTGCACGAGGTTAAGCTCTACCTCTGCATCCTGCATGAGGCTAAGATCTGCCTCCATCTACATAAGGCTAATGTCTGCCTTCATTTTCATGAGACTAAGCTCTGTCTCCATACCTGCATGAGGCTAAGCTCTGCCTCCAATTTACATTCTTTCATCGAAGCGCTGTCTCTGGCATTATCTACTTTGCTCTTCTTTCGGGCTAAGCTCTGCCCTCCACTTCACAAGACTAAGCCTTGTCTTGTTGACATCATATTATTACATCTCATGGGCTGAAATATCGCCAATCTATCCAAAGGCGTCATAGTCCAAAGGCATAATCCTCATAGACGGAAGACACCATGTCATGGCCTGAGGATCTCTCTCGACTTGCATATCATTATTCAAAGGCGTCATAGTTCAGAGGCACCATCCTCATGGCCCGAGAAGATCATTTCATGGCCTGCGAATCTCTCACCGAGCAATTCATGGCCCATGACATCATGGTCTAAGGACGTCATCCCTAACCGTCCGAAGACGACTTTCATAGTCCAAAGGGAACCTGCATCATGTTTAAAATTCTGCACAATATATGCTTGTAGAATCTTCGTTTGCAGGTGACCCGACAAGAAACTGCTATCCCAGCAGGAGCGATCCCGCTCCAGCCCTTTCAACTATATCAAACCTGACCTCTCTCGTTAACCATTCATTCACCTATCCCTAGATGTTGCGTCCGTTCTTGCGATGACTTCACCAGTATATTTCGCCGATGAATCCAGAACTACACATGGCCCGATTCCGGTAAAATCAGGGATATGTAGGTAGCTCAGAAGCAAGAGTGCGGCCTAAATCCCTCAAACCGTTTCGCTCGGTCAAAATTGGCCATCATATCTTTACCCGGCAATTCTTTCATCATTTTCAGGTAAAGAGGGGCAGCTGTTGATACCCAGTTTTTTCTAAAATAATTTTAAATTGCATATATACCTTCAAAATCATGCATTATAATCGATTAGTATTTTTTCACAATTTTTTTCTACATTTTTTATTAATTTGTCCAACATTCCTTTTCTAATAAATAATTACAAAATTGCATCACAAATGATTTCAAAGACATTTCTTGATTTAAGTTTATTATTTATGGTCCTATTAAGTCCAAATTATTCTATAAATAGCCAATTTGGTACTTTTGGCTACAATTGCAATAACTTTACAATTATAGCCCATGTATAATTTCCATATCATTTTTTACGAGAAATTAGTCTTCTGTATTCTTAAAAGCTAAATAACCATTTCTCAAAACATATCCATGCATGATTTTTTTTTTTTTTTTTTTTGTAATTAGTGATTATTTTACAAATTATTATACTTAATTTATTGTGGGTATTTAACAAATAACCTATTTAATTTTTCAATTGCAGCCTAATTAAGTCAGCCCAAATGCCCTTATAACCAGTCCAAGACAACCCAGGCCCAAATCCTGCCCAAACCCGACCCAATTCTTGTTAAATCCTGGCCGTTTGATCAACGGCCCAAATTAATTGTTTGCTAAATTAATCTAAATGCCCCCCTCCCCCCCTCCAAACCCTTCATTTCTCTCTCACACTCCATCGTCGCTCACCCTCTCCTCTCTCAAACTCTCTCAGCCCCTAACCCTAAATCTCACCTTGTCGTCACTCTCCTGCCGTCAACCATGGTGGATTATCACCAACCTTAAGCCCTAATGGCTCTCCTACGCCGGGTTTTTGCTATCTTTGAGGTCCTCAAGGGACTAGGGTCAGTCCACCCACACCTTTGGCCCGTTCTTACCTGTCTCAGGCCGCCATGGCTCGATTTGAGTAAGATCGTTCTATTTTTTGCCTAAATTTATGGGTTTCTAAGCCGATATCTTCATCTCTGGGTTATTTCAAAAACCCTAATTTCGTTTCTTAACTTTTCAGAGCTATACAGATCTGAGGAGGATCGAACTATTTTCGCTTGTTTTTTTATGAAAACTTACTGATTTTCGAACAACTTTTCATTTTTTTTCCTAACTAAGGGTTTCTTGAAAATCTTTTCTTCAAATCTCTTTCTAGATTTAAGTATTTTTCTCTGTTCTTATGTGTTCTCGGCTATAACCAGTCCAAGACAACCCAGGCCCAACTTTTCACTTTGGTACTCCGTTTGGATTCTGAAGTTCATCCTTGATTATTTGCGACATAATTTTGTTATGTGTTTAACTCTCATGATTACTGCTTCGTTTAATTAGAGTATCTTGTGATTTTACCCTAGTATGTCTTTATTAGGGTTTCAGATTCGATTCTTTTTGTTTGTACTCGATTTATCTGCCTATTCATGAGAACCTATGTTATTTTCCCTAAAATTGATGTTATTTTAAGTCCTTGATTCATTGATTTGCTGTGGGTATACCTATGTACTGATTTTCTCAATTATTTCCACATTTTTACAGCCTTTAATTATTTCTTACCTTATTCTCTAATTTACCGTGTTATTTATTGATTCTTACTAGTTATTTCCTTAATTGAACCCTCTGTGTATTTACCCCTAATTACCTACTCTATATCTAAGTTATTTGATTCCTTTCCTTAATTAACTACCCGTTCTTTACCGTTAACTGGTTGCCCTTAATTGAAGGAAGACCTTACTGATTTTGTGCTTGATTGATTATGTGATTCTCCCTAATTACTGAACAGTTTATTTTTACCTTATTTGCCTACCTCTCAATTTCTATATATACTCTCTTCTATTCTCACTAACACACGAACACTAGTTCACAAAAACTCTCTCTTATACTTAAAAGCTCTCTTCTCTTTCTTGTCACTTGCTACTATGGCTGAATTAGCCGGCTGTAAGCCAAGGCTAGTTATTGCACTATACTTTGTTCTTTCTCTCCTTAACTGGTATATCCTGATTCAATTTCAAATCCAAAACTCTATGTGTTATTTCTTTAATTCAATGGTTTCCAGTTTTGCTCTTGCTTACTATTTGGTTGTTTAATATGTAATTTGTATGTTTAAATCATTGTTTCACCTAGCATGCCTGGACTACCCTGTTTAGTTACTAGCCTATATGAATTCTGATTAGCATGTCTATGAACCTGCCTCTTGCCTCTCTTGCTTCTGGTATTAATCTGCTTTGCTAAGTTATCTAATATCTCTAAGTAATTCAGATTCTGTGTTTAATTTTGTCTAGTACAACTATGTTCTCAACTGTCTGTTCTGAAGTCCATGCCTTAGGTCTGTATCATTAGCTGTATGACTAATTCCTTAAATCCTGTAAACTCGTGGAAAGCTTTTGTGCTTCTATTGTTATATGTTTCACCATGCGTGTTCTATATGTCCCAAATTCCCCAATACCCCTGTGTGAACTCTGTTGTTAGTAGTACTGGACTTGATTGTTCTGTATGCCAATCATGCTGCTTGTTGAATTTTCAAAATGCTTACATTGTTTTCAAGTTGTTTTACTACTAATCAGTTCATTTTCAAAAAAAAAAAAAACTCATTTACTTCTTGAATCAATTCAGTATTGTTTCTCTTGTCAAAACCTTTATTCAAAACTATGTCAAGCACTTTCACTCTACTCTTAAGTCCCTAGGTTCCGCCCCTCCAGTGTGTGACTGCCTTGGGATCCTTTTGAGATCCCTATGAACTTTGACACACCGAAGCTGACCCTTTCACACAACACTTACTCAGTTCTTGTAATGAAAGTCTAGGTGTGAGCATTGCCCAGGATCCTTGAGGTCCTTAGGGAACTCTGACACACCTGGACATGAAATTGGTTATGAAACTCTTGGCATTTGAGGTTACGGAAGGCCTGGTATCCTCAGGATGTATTTGGGCCTGCTTCAGGCTCCCTATAGCTTAATCTATATCTCATTTATGTAATTTACGTAATCCTGATCTGTAATAATCCTTTGCAAATAGATATTGGGGTAACTAGTAAAAATGGAGGGTAGCTATATGATCCTGTGGGGTAAAGTGGGGTAGGAATCATGCTTTAGGATTTACATTATGCTAATCCGCTCTAGAAATCATGTTCTAGGTTTGTGTGATGCATTAGAAATCATGTTCTAGGATTACTATGTTATTTGCATTAAAACTATGCTGAATCTGTGCATTAGATATCCTGTTTTAGGGCACTCACGTTTACTGCTTTGCATATTAGAAACATGTGGTAAACCATCACTCTATATCTGACTCTGTATAATTCATGATCATTTAGAAATCATGCCACTGGGCTATTAAAACTGCCTAATAAAATAGTCATCCCTATATGCATTAGATATCCTGTTTTAGGGACTCTAGTTTGCATCTGTTTTGAACCATGTCTATATCACCTAGATAAATAACTGTCTCTGAAAATGTTAACAAATAGCCTCACACATAGATCATGTTCCAGTATCAATCTGTATAAAATCACTTGTTATGAAAGCCATCACTTAGATTAGCATGCCTATAGGTTGAAATAACCTCAAATCGTTTAAACAACTTCTATCATTATGATTGCATATATTCCCACGCCTAGGCAAGCCTTAGGTAATTAATCTCCTTGTAAAAATGAGAAACTGTGTTCTGATTGTTTATAAACTGCTTAAGTCTCACATGTTTTTTTTAAAGAAAAACAGTAGGCAGACTATTAGGGCCCTGTCACTTAGTTTTGAACAAGTACTGCCTATTCTGTGTATTAATGTTCACTTAGACATCCTGTCACAATATTCTTCTAAAAACTGCATGCATTTATGTTTAAGACGTGTTGTTTATTTGCATTACATGTGGAGGTAAACATGAGCCTCTTAACTGCTTCTTTCATTTATCTGCTCGTCCTAAATGTTATTTGCTTATCGCCTAGAATTTTCTCTTTTGAATGCCTTAGGGGTTGTCTAGAACTGCCCATATTTAGAGGTCCTAAATTCCTCAGGACCAAAAGGAAGGGACGAGTAACAACACGCTTAGACCTCGTTAAATAAAACTCGCTTAATAACCGCTAAGGGGTGGGATAATGGGTAGATAAGGATATGATGACCTGTGCGCTAATGCAACGTATAGCCCCTCATCAAGGAGTGATTACCGGGCATAGCATGGATATGATCCTATAGGATAAACAACTTAGGACCTCCCTTATCCTTTTACATATGTGTGCTTAGACTGCTAATCTTTAAAGACCTTTATTTGTTTACATATGTGTGCTTAGACTGTTTATTTGCACCTGACTAATTCACAAAGTAAGTTTGGCCGGGACCCACAGTTGTGGACTTCGAAGGGTGCCTAACACCTTCCCCTTGAAGTAACTTCAAGCCCTTACCCAATCTCTGGTTATACAATTAGCGTTATAAATGACCCATAATAGGTGCCCTAACGCACCTTAATTCGTTAGGTGGCGACTCTTCAAATTTCTTATATCCCTTTTCCCAAAAGGAAATGAGTTGTCCCAATAATGTCAAGAACCCTGATCAATCCGAAAGAGAGGAAAAAAAAGGGGGCGCGACAATAACAACATCATTTAATACCTATTGTATTAAATCAGTTTAAACGCAATTCTACGTTACTTATATAAACACGTATTAGATCTAGAATTTATTATGTTTAACTAGGATTTACTCATTATTTCTTGTTTAATTAGTTTAACAATTTTTTTTATACTTTTTGGTCAAACAGTGCTTTTTGCAAGCTCGTTGTATTTAGCCAATCTTTTAAAGAATTATTTTAGGTATCAAATTACGGAAAAAGACAGCAAAGGTTCAATTTGCAATAAGTACTATTTAAAAAAAAGTTAAACATTTATTATTAAAGAATTCAATTAAAATATGAAACATTTATCAATTGTTTACATGATAATTTAAATATGTCAAAATACATAATTCAATATAAATTTAAAATCTACTCTTAGAAATAGGTGAAAGAGAATAAAAATATGATTAAAATAAAAAAGAAATTAAAGGTATGTAGAATAATAAGGAAAAGGAAAAGGAAAAGAAAAACATTGAATTAATGAAGTATAATTTAGAAAATATAAATTTATTGTAAGGTTATTTTTGTCTTGAATAGATTAATATTTTGCTTCTACTACTTGAAAAAAGTTATAATTTGTAGCTTCTCCCCACAATCAGAAAAACTGCTTCTACTGCTGCTCAAAAGTACTTTTTTATCTTGGCCAAACACCTTAAATTTTTTGAGAAGTACTTTTTTCGACAAAAAAATAATTTAGCCTCCCAAAAACTTGAACAAACAGGCTCTAAACCTAAATTCATTGTCCTGGAGCAATTTTGTTATGACATGACCATTCTAGTCTCCAAACATTGGAATGTCACTGATGGTAGTCTATGAACTCGTGTTTTAGCTACATTTTACACTCTAATTACTATACTTTTGTTGTTTTTGAGCTTAAATGTTAGTACTTTGTACTTATTACGTGTGTTATGTTGTGTAGAATGCGATTTCGAGTGCAAAAACAAGTTTGGAACTAAAATGGATAATTTGGCGCTTTGAAGTCTAAGTAGAAGCCCAATAAATTAAGTCGGGATCATGTTTCGGGGTCGAGGACCTAGTCTGAAAGTCAAAAAGTGAGAAAAAAGATTATTCTAGAAAAAATGCACTACCGCACCGCGCCATCGCCGCGGGGCGCTAGTGCAAAATTTCTGCAGAGTGCAAAAATCAACTCTCTGAACTTCTCCACAGGCGCACCACATGGGGCACCGCGCATGCGCAAAATTTACAGAGTATTACTTCGGCTTGGAAAGGATATGTTCGTCTGAGCCCCTTCCTACATGGTAAAAATACACCAAAAATACGATTTTTAGAGGACTTTTGATCTAAGGAACTCTTGGAGAGCATCAGAGGCTTCAAGATACAAAATTTCATCATCTTTCCTTTAATTCAATACGGCAGTTTGGATTGCAACGTCAAATTGATGATTTCTCACTTTTTAATTATGTTTGTGATGACTTCCTCCATAATTATGAAGTAGTTTACCTTAGGGCTTGACATGATTTGGTGATTTGGTTGTTGTTTATGGATTTGACTACAACTTACAACAACAACCCAGGAAAATCCCACCAGTTGGGTCTAGGGAGGGTAGAGCGTACGTAGACCTTACCCCTATCCTAGAGGAGTAGAGAGGATATTTCCGGGAGACCCTCGGCTCATAGACAATAGATTTATGACAACAAAACCCGAAAAACAATATCAACAACGTGAGATACAGCAAATAAATAGAGAAGCAGTAACAAAAATATTATGCAAAAGTGTGAAACATAATATAAATCACTAGCAGTACTAGACAAAACACTATCATACTCGTTGGTACAAAGAAGGGAACCTGAACAAAGAGGAAAACCGTTCGACTACCCTTTAACCTACAACCCTAATGCTCGACCTCCACACCTTCCTATCAAGAGCCATGTCCTCGAAAATCTGGAGCCGCGCCATGTCCTGTCTGATAACCTCGCCCCAATACTTCTTAGGCCTCCATCTACCTCTTCTCGTACTTGCCAAAACCAACCGCTCACACCTCCTAACCGGGGCATCTAGACTTCTCATCTACACGTGTCTGAACCATCTAAGTCGCGCTTCCCGCATCTTGTCGTCCACCGGAGCCACGCCTACCCTCTCCCGAATATCTTCATTACTAATCTTATCCATCCTAGTGTGCTCACACATTCATCTCAACATCCTCATTTCTGCTACTTTTATCTTCTGGATATGTGAATTCTTGACTAGCCAACACTCGGCCCCATACAGCATGGTCGGTCTAACCACCGCTCTATAGAACTTACCTTTGAGTTTTGGTGGAACATTCTTGTCACACAGGACTCCAGACGCTAACCTCCATTTCATCCACCCCACCCCAATACGGTGCGTAACATCCTCGCCGATCTCCCCATCTCCCTGGATAATTGACCCTAAGTACTTAAAACTTTCTCTCTTAAATATGACCTGTGACTCAAGCCTGACTTCCACACCCGCTTCCCCCAATACGTCGCTGAACTTACATTCCACATATTCCGTCTTAGTCCTACTCGACTTGAAACCTTTAGACTCCAGAGCCTGCCTCCATACCTCTAGTCTCCCATTAACGCTGCCTCATGTCTCATCAATCAGAACTATATCATCAGCGAACAACATACACCATGACACCTCCCTTGGATATGGTGTGTCAGTGCGTCCATCTCCAGGGCAAATAGAAACGGGCTGAGCGCAGATCCTTGGTGTAACCCCATAACCACCGGAAAAGGCTCTGAGTCACCTCCCACAGTCCTAATCCGAGTCATAGCTCCATCATACATATCCTTTATCGCCTTAATGTAAGCCACCGACACCCTTTTCACCTCCAGATACCTCCAAAGAACGTCCCTAGGGACCTTGTCATACGCATTCTCTAGGTCAATAAACACCATATACAGATCCCTCTTCCTATCCTTGTATTGTTCCACCAACCTCCTGATAAGGTGGATAGCTTCCGTAGTAGAACGTCTCGAAATGAACCCGAACTAGTTTTCCGATATAGACACTGCCCTCCTTATCCTCTCTTCCACCACCCTCTCCCAAACTTTCATGGTATGATCTAGTAACTTGATACCCCTATAGTTGTTACAATTCTGGATATCACCTTTGTTCTTGTACACCGGAAATGTTGTACTCCACCGCCACTCATCGGGCATCCTCTTTGTCCTGAAGATAACATTAAACAACCCAGTCAACCACTCCAAGCTTGATCTACCCGCATCTCTTCAAAACTCTACTGGAATCTCGTCTGGTTCCGTTCACTTTGACTACAACTTAATTGCTTGAATTTATTGGAAGATCTCTAATATAGTTATGATTTTATTCTTTGTAGTATTTAATCGAAAGAGAAATATTTTATTGAATATTATTGCAGCGTATGTCTTAGTTTATTTTGGTGATTCTTTGAAATAACCGAGAGAGCTTTTTGAGTTACCGTTTAATTAAGATTGAGAAATATTTGCGAGAAGTTTCTCTTAGATCATTCGTACCAATAGATTCTTGCAAGTTTCACCGTAGTTCATATTAGTTTATTTGAAATATTTAGATTTAACCGAGAGAGGAGCCTGAATCGGAAGTATAAGCTAATCACCTATTGAATTCGTGAGAATCGATAAAATCACAAGAGTGAAATATAACGATATCGTATCCAGAATAACAACCTTGCACCTGTATGTCAAAACCCTTATTTTTTACATTAATAAGAAATCACTCTGCAATTCTCTAGTTCCTCGCGGTCAATTGTCAATTGCTTTATTTTAGCAGTTAATCGTAGTTCGTAATTATTTCAATCAAGTTTTGATCATCATGAAGCGTAGTTAAACCAGGAATTAATAAAGCATTGTTTATCAATACCTGTGAAAACGACAATCATACTATACTATCTTTAGTTAGCTAGCATCAATTTTGTTGTGTTTTGTGCTCGTAAGTCATAGTTGTTCATAGCCCTACCCTACTAGAAAAATGCAAATTATTCATGGAATTTTCCTATTTAAAAATCTATATATATACACGTGTATATATTTCCAACGCATTTCGTCGGAAAAAGCAATCTAACCAAGACAAAAGACGCCCAATTTCGGTCGGAAATTGAAATGTTATAAAAAAGGCAAAACCCTCTTTTCTATTTTCATTGTTTTCTTCCCCTTCCTCTGCTACTAGTAAAATGCAAAGTACTCATGGAATTTTACTGTAGAAAAATATCAATATTTTTTTTTTGGTAAGTAAATTTTTTTATTTCTCAGCAATATTTATACAGTACAAGTAAGCTTAATCTGGACATACACCCAGATTTTAGCTTTATTTTCTGGCCTCATTTACTACTATTACAACCAAAGTATTTACTAACTACTATTATATAATATTCATTGCAGAGTAGGATAGTAGTTAAGCTCAAGTAATCTTCTTTGTATCCTTTGTTTACTTCCACCTCGCTCATGCACATCTTGTGTAATGGTTCTGATTAGTAGTATTTCTGATCGATGCACTCCTTTGAATATCCTGCTATTCTTCTCTTGCCATATGTAGTACACTACTGTTCCTCCCAGAACGAGCTTATACAATTCAGCTTTTGTGCTCCTTCCTTTATAGTATTCCCTGCCCTGTCAAGTTCATTAATCCACAACATTGGCTGTCTCTGAATTCCTTGTCATTGCAGTATTGCTGTCCAGATTTTCGATGTATAAGAACAAGTAAAAAATAAATGATCAACATATTCATCCTCGTTGTTACATAGGTAGCATGTTACATCTTCCACATAGCCCAATCCCCTCATTCTATCCTCAGTCATCAATCTTCTATGTGCAGCTAAGAAGACTATAAAGTTCCATTTTGGTACACCAACATTGCTATGCACCAGTTTCCTCCACGGTACTCTATCAAATCTCCTCTTAGTTTCCCATACATATTCTTAATTGAGAAACTACTTATCCCTCCATATCCACCTCTGTGTATCCAACATCCTCAAGGTATTTTTTGGCTTTAAGTATTTTATACGTACAACATGTATATATCTCCGACATGCATAGCAATATTATACATACAACGTGTATGTCTCCGACGAGTTCAGTCGGAAATAATGTAAAATGATTTTCCGACCGATGTAATGGCCGACAATTTCAGTCGGAAATTGAAATGATATAAAACGGACAGAACTCTCTTTTCTTTTCTCATTTCTGGCGTCTTCCATTTCTCTCTTCTTCTCCCTCCACTGTCAACCCCCCCCCCCCCC